>JMFS01140348.1:0-18599 GCA_000699545.1 Podiceps cristatus | reverse complement strand
TCCCGCCACCACACACCTCTCCAAAAAAAAGTTTGAAAGCCTAACCACAATGTAAAACAAATAAAAATAATACAAAAAATCAGCTTCATACTTAGTGGTCAACTGGCTGCCAAAATCCTTTTCAGAGTGACCATTATACGAGACAGGTATAAGTCAGACACCTTAAAAATAGTGACATTTTGGTCATGGCACGCAGCCTATTAGTCTGTGGCTTTTGGGTTTGTTTGGTTTTGGTGTTTTTTTTTTTTTTTTTTTTTGTGTTTCAAAAATGTCTTTCAGCCTCTTGTGAACGTTTTTTTCTGCACACAAATGTTAGCTCCCCCCCAACCCCCCTTCCAATTTCAAGCAGCCTGTTTATTCAGGGTAAAAAAAAGAGAGTACAAGACTTGTTAAATAGAAAAAGAATTTGTAAAGAGTGTCAAATGATAACCATGACAACTTAGGAAGCAATAATGAAGAAAAGAAGCCCAAACCCTGAGAATCTAATGTTTACCACTAAAATCTGAGAAAAATCAAGCAACTGAAATGGACACTGATCTGCTGTGGGCACCTGTCCTGAGCAAGACACGAGACCTATGCTTTCGACAGAGTTTTGCAACAGCAAAGAGTGCTATAGGTTGACTATAGGAAGCTTTGGTAGAGATAGAGCAGAGATACAGAGATGTCTCTGAAACCTTGGGAAAAAATCTTCACCTAATTTGCTGCTCACATAGTAGCCAAAAGGAATACTTTATACACTGCTAAAGTGCAAAAACCAGAAATAAAGTCTGGCATCTTTATTTAGATATTGTTTCTTCAAATGATAAGAGACTTTGAGGTTGGGTTTTTTTGTCTGCATGATTCAAAACGATTCTGCTAAAAAAAGTGAGCTGCAGTCAGAGCCACGTTTAAGATGACCACAAGCTCCTTGTGCCCCATCTTTTTAAGGTGGTGCTTTCCTCAGTCCACTTATACCTTTAAAACACCTTTCTAAAAACTTCCTTCATGTTGTTAAACCACCGATCCCTGCCTTCCTAAGGTGACAGTCCTAGGCATACCATCACCTCGTTTGAACCGATGTGCTCCCTTAGCATGGCTAAAGCAGCTGGTGATACAGCAGTATTTAAGAATAAAAGCACTGTGGATGAAGCCTTTATAAAAGCCTAATTCTCCACACCTGTAAGAAATCTGGCAGAATAGCGTGGCAATGAACAATGCAATGACAGGGACCCTCCCAGGACATGTGCTCTCTAATTAAAATATTTTTGGGCTTATTTCGGCATAGGTAATTGAGAATCCACTTCACCTAACACAGGTTCTTGAGGGGGTGTCCGTGTTGGTGTGGCATTTTGTAACTATGGGATGCTGGAAGGACAGCGTCCCAACTATGCCATTTCCATCTGGGTGATCTGGGGGAAGTCAAGATCAAAAAAATGCTACTTTATGTCCCTGTTTGCGATCTGTCAAGTGAAGCCAGCTTCACAGAGCATCATTCAGAAAGCTTTGGGATCTCTCCATGAAAGATGCTCAACAAGAGGCTGTTAACAAAGGCAAGCTTTGGGGAACTTAGATTATTGAACTAGGGCTGTGCAAAATTCACGCTGAATTTGATATATGCAAATTTATTCTTCATTTTCAGCGCACAAGGGGTTGAACAAACCTCAAATGCAATTGAAACACCCGCATGTCACTGACTGTCACCCACGTCTTCAGACTTCTTAGTCTCCTCTTCAGAAGTTTCCTCTGCCAAGAACAGATCCTCTGTTCCCTCTCAGTCCCTTTTGTTTCCTCCTCTTCTCCCCTTACGCTCTCCATCTATTATAAAGTTTCTTCTGAGACCAGTTAAATACCTCACAGTTTGGAGATTTTCAGAATCCTAAATAGTTGTTCAGGTACAGTTCTTGAAAAGGATTTAGTTATTTTGCTTTTGTCAGAATTTAGCTGCTTTAAAGGGTACTTTAATAAACATTTTGGTGCTCCAGGGATCCAGGCCTTGGTATGTAACTCCTACAGGCTTGAACGGCAGCTAGATATCTTATTTCTAAAAGCAACTTGCACATGTATGTAGAGACAATTCTACTGGACCACATAGGGTCCTCCAATTTGTATCAATTCTCTGCCTATTTTCTAAGTTACATTTTTTTAATGCTGCTGCCATGCTGACTATTCTGAGCTTTCTTTTAAATAACAAGGATTTTATTTTTAATAATGGAAATCTTAGTTATTTAAATTGGAAGTCACAATCTCTTTATTTTTCACAACAGATGCTCTGTGAATTGTATGAACTTGTGAATTTCGAAGCTTCTCTGAAGAATTCAGAAGCACTGCTAAAACTTGTAAAGTTTAACGGGATAAAAGTGAAAATATCCCTGAGTCCTGATATCTATTTGCTCTAAACCTTACTTATGTAAAAAATGCCAGGCATCTTTTTTTCCATGTGTTTTAAAAGCTATAGAGTTTCCTTGGTGGTGCATAAGACCATAACATAAGACGTTGATGTTATATAAAGAATGCAACCCCAAAATGGTATCTTAAGAGCCCTATCCAAAATATAAAATAAAATAAAAATTGCACTACCTGCAGGAGACATTGCCATCGATGAACGTGGAGTGCTGTAGGAGCAACAGTATGTAACTTAGTTAAACCTCAAGGTTTGACCCAGTAGCTTCTGCTGGGAACAGCTGAGAAAGGTCTGGTATTTTTTTGTGCGTAACCACTTCCCCTCCTAACACGTTCTGTGCACCGAAACTCATCCCTCGCCTGAACACAGCTCAGTTGTTTTGAAGCTTTTCCTTAATGCAACAGCTGCCACGGAGTTTTGTGCATCGCTGGTGCCGTACGTTTTCTCAAGGCGAAATGATGTTGCTCGTGTGGCTGGTTCTGCTCCGACGCTGTACTGTACCTCTCTCGGGGGCAGCTCTCAGGCCTTTGCATTCAGCCCCGGCAGGGACTGCAAATGCCGGTTCTCTGCGCAGCAGCTCAGAGTGAGCAGGAACAGCCATGGGGAAGGGGCCGTGCAGGGCACCCGTCGGTGTGGGACTGCCGCTTTCCTAAAACCTTGCTGAAGTGAGAAATGGGGCTGCTGCGACCCTTGTTTTCAGGCCCTGTGCTGTTGCCTTTAATACCCAAGTTGCTACATGGACCCCTGCTGAATGCTTTTATTCATTCTGTTGTTTATATAATTATTTTTGCCATGGGCTTCGCTCCCTGCTCTTTGTTGGCTGCCGCAAAGGCTGTCTGAATTCCCGTCTCTGCGGGCTCACTTTCTGCTTGCTGCAGTAAGTAGCGGAGCAAGTAACCACATAGCTATTGCCACTGCCATGCACACAGCTGCCACGGTGACAAATACCGCGAGGACCGCGTCTCCTGTTACGCCAGGCCTTAGAAGGGATGCGCTGGAACAAATGCTGGGTTCGACTGTCAGATTCTCAGATGTGTCACATATTTCTTTGGAGCTTGGGGCTGTTGCAACAGCTGTTTGTAAACACTGCAAATCCAGCATTAGACCAGGGAAGGAGAATTTTTTTTTTATTTTTTTTTATTTTTTTTTTTTACTTATAGCTTCCTGAACCATCCTTAAAAATGTTGCAAATACATTGGCATTTCTGTTGTTGATCTAAATAGCAACCAGTATTGGTTTTCAGCCACGCGGGCCAGTGGGCAGGCTCCGTCCCCGCGTCCTCCTGTGTCGAGTGACTCATCAGCAAGTCTGAGAATGTGCATCAGGCTGCGGCTCCGGCAGGAAAACACATCGAACAGCTAGAGGAGCATTTGGGAGCTGGAGGGGATTGGATCATAATCAGTCTACTGCTAAAAACAAAATTAAAAAATATATATTGCTAAAATTGGTGAGTTGGATTCCAGTGGGGTATGCTAGGCGGTGAAAGACAGGCTGCCTCTGATTCACAGAGGTTCATTTGGTAAAGCATACGTGTGTAAACAGGGATCAAGTGATGTAATTTAAAAATTTAAAAATTACGTTGGCAATAGCGTTGTAGGAGCATACATTAACCCACAGCCCTGTGCTAGCTGTTCTGCAGTCTGTGGGCTTCCCCTCTACTCTCCAGGCAGTAAAAACTGCACAAAATTGGATCCTCAAAGTGTCATGGGCTTGCTTGGGAAATGCTCTTTTCCCACTATGTAAATGAGGGAGTGCAAGCAGGAACCAGAATGCCACCTTTTGCTCTTTCCAGACCTGCTTTGACTCGTAAAGTTGTGTTGATTTTTAACTCATACCAACTCACAGAGGCAAAATGGTCTTGCAAGATGGTCCTCTGGTTTTGTGCTTGAAAGGACACTTGCCAACCCTACCCCTTTAATGTTTTAATGGTTAGAAGGATTTTCTTCAGTGGTATCTCAATGATAAGGTTGCAATTACTGTCCAGTCTGACAGGGGAAAAGTTTGAAACTATAAGCAGGAACGACAGCTGCTGTGATAACCTTATTTTGCCCCAATGAGGTAAAAAGTTCTGAACTTCATACTGTAAATTGAAAAATTACTTCAGTATTATTTTCCTGGACCCACTACTGCCTTACCAGCACATAATGTAGAAAAACCATTCCAACACCTCCAGTTGCAAGGAAATATTTTCATTGTGGCAAATCTGAAACCAGACATTAAGATATGTTGCTACATAGGCACCTAAATAAATAGTTCAGTTTTTAGAGAAAAAGTAAAGAGAGGTAGGACATCAGCATCCCAGAAAATTAAGATAATAACAGAGATCATAGTTTCATCAAGGCTTCTAAAATGCTCTCAAGTGGCCTGCTTAAGTCCATGTAGCATTAGACCAACGACAGAAGTGGGGACAGGATCCGAGAGCCTTAGCTCGCCAGATTTAGACTTTATAATCTGTTTCATTTACAAAGGAAGTGCTGCTAATAGCTGCCTGTGGTGTGTAACAAATAATTTAAAGAAAACTGATCAGTTAGTGAACACAATTCACTGTTTAGCTTACTAAGACCTGGGACTATTACCTCACCGTCTTTTGGGATGAAGGAGGCTTTGGGAATTTTGTGCTTCTTGGCAAGGACTCCTTGGATGATAATACTTGCTTTTTGGGAAACCTACCGTGCTATGCCTCTTTATTTAAAAGCTTGTGAGAACCTAGTCAGACAGATTTAATCAGAGTAACTACGTGAAGGAAAGAAGGGTCTACTTAAAAGAGAGACATTAGGCTGAAAGCTCTTAAAGCTTTCCAGCAATATGTACCTCGCTGAAAACAGCAGGTCAGATTTACCTGTTATCAAAGGAGTGGCCACTCTCTCTCATTAAGGTGAGTTTTTTTCCTTTTCAGGACTTTGTGAAGCAAGAGGGTAATTGTCATGCTTGCCAATAAGACCACTTTTATTTTAAGGGAGTCCATGGCGAAGGGAAGCACCAGTCTGTACAGGAATAAAATTATTCTCTGCACGGCATCCCGCTGCCCCTTTATCCCCCACAAGTAAGGCAGACTGACCAGCGCCTGCCGCAGAGCAGGTCAGTCTAAGCCCCCCACCCCAACTTTCTTCTGTGTTAATTCTCTTGCCAGACCCCCAAAAATCAACCAGTTATCCCCATGCTTGCCATAAAACCAAACAACAACTCCCTTGGTCTTAGTAGCGTCAACAGGAGATTTGTCATTAATAGCACGAGCATTCCATCATCAAAAGGAGAATGAAAGTGAACATTATATGAGGCACGGACTCTATTAAAATCATTATTTTTGTATGAGCGTGTATTTTCTCACATAAAATTACTACAAAAGTATAGCAAATTAGGCTTATAACAGCACTGGTCCCAAAACAACAATACTAAAATTAGAAATAGATATACTGTGACCCCACACATTCCACTTAAACTCAACAGAACCCACCTACAGTAAGTATTTTGGCTCCACTGATGTTGTTAGCAATGAAACTAATATGCATCACGGCTGCCAAGATTACAGCAAATAAGACCATTATTAAAAATATAAGACTACTGATGTTGTGCTGTGCCTTAAAAACACTGTAAGGTATATTCTTGTTTTGAGGGGGGTTTTTTTGTGAACAAAGTCAACACCATCATATTGCTCTTACTGGCGTAAAAGAGGGAAATAAGAATATTTGAAATATTGTTATCCTTACTCGACATTAGACCAGTGTATTCTTAATTACAATTGGACTCTTCTTGTCTGGAAAAGGTAGGGGTTCCCAGCACAGAAAAAAGAATAACCTTACCATCAGCAGTGAGAGAATGTATTTCTTGATTTGAAGGGAACTAGCTTAAATGCATTAATAATTTCCAGACATCCTCTCCTTCAAACCTTCTTACTTTTTCCTAGTCAGGATACACCATGCACCACATGTCAACTGATTAGAAACAGGTATAGATGCAAAATTACCCAAATTAATTTTGAATTTGAACCATAGCACTGTAATAGCCACCATCTGCTTCGCAATATTATTTTCTCTTGTCCTAAGGCTTTATGGATCAACTCCAGGTGTTGCATCGGAGATCAGAGGTTACTTTAGCTTTATGCTGGGCTTGCTGGGATGGTGAAGTGGACACTTTGCTTTTAACACTGTAGTTCTATGAAACATTCTTCCTGTAGAAATGCTATTGGCTCCCACCATGCTGCTTCAGGGACAGGTGTAGGCCAGAATAAATAGTGTCCTATTTCTCGGGCATTAGTTACTATCTGATGCAGTCCATGCCATGGTTAGCTGCACAAGATGCTGCCCAGTTACCTAATTGAAGGAGTCCTGTAAATTTCAGTCGTAGATGTAGTCTGTAAGATGATGATAACTTGAGATCCACAAATCCTAAAACAATTTGGGCCACCCTTTCAAGCTGCATTAGCTCCCAGAGCTCATGGAGACATCCAAGTCAGCTTCCCTGACTTAAATTCTCCAAATAGTTGAATCAGCTTCTCCATCTGCCAAGAAGACAGGGTCCAAATAAACAAAGGGCATGTTGAGCATTCAGAAAATGCAGACACTGCTCCTCAGCTTTGGCCAAATGTAGACATCGTGACTAAACTGGAAGAATGAATTGAAGACCACAAGTATATGGTTTGGTGGGTGCTTACAATCTAGCGACTGATTCCAAGGAACTGCTTTCAACACTGATAGAGTAATTTCTATGATGAATAAAAGTATGTGTGCATATATACATACACACACACGTTTGTGTGTATATATATAAATATATATATAGGACGTTGTTTCTATTTTATGCATTACAATTTCTGTTCAGTACATTTTCCCAGCAGGTCAGATAACTAAATTGGTTGAACAATATTTATATAAATTATTTTAGAAATGATCAAATTTAACCCAATTGTTTATGATCAACAGCGGCCTTTTAAAAGAGCAAAGTTGATCTCTTGTATTTAGTGAATCTTAGATTTTTCCAAATCTGTGAGGTCACCTTGCAAACCTTCATCTGATGTTGAAATTAGCTATAAATTTAGCAACCTGAGCCTAAGCATACCCCAAAATTCATAGAATCATAGAATGTTTTGGGTTGAAGGGACCCCCAGAGCCCATCCAGTCCCACCCCCTGCAGGGAGCAGGGACACCATTACCCAGAGCAGGTTGGTAACAGCCCCGTCCAACCTGGGCTGGAATGTTTCCAGGGACGGGGCCTCCACCACCTCTCTGGGCAACCCCTTCCAGTGTTTCACCACCCTCATTGTGAAGAATTTCTTTCTTACATCCAATCTAAACCTACCCTGTTTCAGTTTAAAAAAATTACATTCATGCTTTGCATAATTAACTGTATCAAAATCCTAAATTCATCTTCTTCACATTGTTATCTTCCTTCCTTGATCTTTGAGTTGTGAATCTGAACTTTTCTGATTTGCTCCATTTTTAACTCATTTTTAACTACAATAAATTCATCCACTGAAGAGTAGCTTTTTGTTTTTCAGTATGTTATGAAGGATTGAAAGGAGTTAACGTGGTTCTAAACATATTTCATACACTTGTGATAATTTGATCTTTTTTTCTTGCTTTAAAGTTGACAGTAGTTTAGCTTTGATAGTGCCAGGTGGTAATCCAATGTGACTTAGATTTCCTATAGCAATAACATTTGGCAGAGTCATTCCTTGATGAGAGGAAACCATTTCTATTTTTAGCCACATTTTTTGATAGATCCATAAATATAGAAAGCTTTTCTGCTAGAATTCTTAAAAAAGTACTATACAGTATAGTGAACCCCATTTTCTATGTTTATTAAAGTTTGTTGTTGTGAAGAGGAACAGAAAGAGAGAAACAAACAAATACCCAGAACAGGTTTGCCCTGCATATAACATTTATTTGAGGCTTGAAGAGAACAGGCACTCTGCTGAATACCCAACACTGAAATTATTCAGAATGTACTCAGTGCTCCCTTTAACCTGTGTTAGAAAGGGTGAATGTATCTTGCTGTCTGAAATTTGCTTCTTGCAGTCACAAATGCCAAATTGATCCTTACTGGAATTTCACTGACATGAGTCGAGTTCCCCTAGACCTGAGTATAGCTCTCTACCCTTGCCTAGATATCGTGGTGATAACAGCCTTCGTATATGTAGATAAATGGACCTATCGATAAACAGATCCATGCATATAGAGTAAGTAGTCAGGTATGCAGAGCTAAATGTTGCCCAAAAAACCAACCTAATTATATCACAAGACAAAAACCATCAAAAGTCAGAGGAGCACTGAGATACGTGCAGACACCAGACACAGTGTCACATGAGAGTGTAGGTCCTTCTTCCTACTACTTCCCGTACTGATGCCAGAAAAAGGCCTCCAGGAACTGCTGCCATGCGTGGATCTGCCCCGTCTGAGTCGGTGGATGTGGAGACCAGTGGTATTGGCGGCTCCTCCAGCTGATGCATGGTCCCTCCACGTGCTGGAACCAGAGTAGCTTTAGCTGCCCCAGTAGTACACCAGAGGTAAACATAGATCAGGATCAGCAGCAATCAAAAAAAGACAGAAAAATTAGTTCTCATGCACAATTCAGAGGTGGGGAAATAGTGAGCTAGAGCAAGAATGGGTTAAAGACTAACTCTTACGAGAGACGTCACAGGATTATTTAATTTTGTTGGATTTTTTCTGTGTTTTCTGCAAAGGGACAACTATTTCCTTTTGCCTGCTGAGGGGAACCTGAGCATTGCAGTGAAGGCCAAATCAAAGGTGAGACGACAGAGCCCTCGTCATTCATAGAACCACTTTCATACTGAGTTACATTAGGGGGAGCGGGGTCAGCAGGCTGCAGAACACCGTGTCCACTTTTGTGTCCCAAGGCCAAGAGGGCTGTGGAGAAGCTGGAGAGCTATAGTGGAGGGACACCAAAACAGCCATAGGCCTAGAGGGCATCACACGTGGGGAGAAGAGGAGGGAACCAACGTTGACTGCTCTGGGCAAGAGGAGGGAAAGGAACTATCTAAAAGCAGCTGAGAACTGTGTGAAGAGCCGTTACAAGGGCAGCAGAGCCAAGCTCTTCTAGGTAATGCCAGGCTATCTAACAGAGGGAAATGGCCACTGATTGTGGGTCAGGGGCTTTGTATTGGATATTAGAAAAACTTCTTCACCAGGAGGTAAGTGCAGGTTAGAAGTGACCCAAAGAGGCTGAGGAATCTTTGTGCTTGGAGATTTTCAAGACTCAGCAAGACAAATCCATTGCTGACTTCATCTAGTGTTGGCAATAGTCCCATTTCAAGTGAGAGGCTGGATGACCTTCAGAAGTCCCATGCAACCAACACATCTATGATTCTCTGTGTCTAAGAAAGTGAAGAAATCACAGCATAGCTCAGATTAATTTAATCTATTATTTCAGAGCATTGAAGAGTCCTAACAGCTAAGGAAGATCTGAGCAAATCAATATGATCTGAAGCTGTCATTTGTGGATCTCCATCCATCAGAAGAAATGAAGTTCTGGGGTTAGAATGCCTTCCACTGAAAATGTTCTGCTATCTAATGTCTTACCATTTTTCAGATGCCTGGTAAAAACATAGGGAAGAATTTGTTGCTTATCTACCATGAGACCTGGCATATAGAATACTGCATAACGTGTGACATTTTGCTTCAGATAACACCACGCAGTAAGGACCATGTAAATACAGTCAGCAAGAAGTAAAGTAGGATTTGCTCTCTCCAGCATGTCTCTCCTGAATCAGAAAATTGTCTAGGTAACATTTTTTTTTTTTTTCATTTCTAAGTCCTTCTTTCATAGCATTTTCATACCTGTTCAAAATGGACTCCATAAATAAACTTTGAATGCAGCGAGAGGCTGGGAGATCTTTAAATCTTTAAATTTGCCGTGGACACAAACAGAAAAGTCACAGACTCTTGTCACAAACATTCATATAAAGTGCTGTCCTTCTAATTGTCTCTCTCAGAGAGAATAGTTATTAGCTGTTTCAGTCACATAGCATGTCTCTCCTGCCTCCATAGACTCTGAAGACCAGTTTCTGGAACAGCCCCAGAGATGCTTTTTGAGGGTAAAATTCACATTTTTGTGTTTCTTACAGTAAAACCTGGATCAGAGTCCAGGAATTGTGCTATATGGAAGCAGCTCAGGAAGCATCAGCCCGCAGAGAGCACTGAAGGGAGGAACAGGTCATCTCCTACCCTAGAGAAGAAAAATACGTGTCAGCTCCACAGCTATTTTTGTAACAATTCGCTCTATAAATAGCCTCACGAAGAATCATCTGAAAAGACTCCTGCTTCGGTTACCTCTGGAAAGTCTCTGTCGGTGACCAAGTAGGGGAGCATAGAGGGACAGCAATAGCTGGGTCAAGGTGTTCAGACACAACTCTGTCATGCCGGTGTGATGCAGCATGGCACAGATGAAAAGTATGAAGTATGATAGGCAACAAAAGATCAAATATAAGCTCAACTATTCCCATTCCCCTGGCAACAGAGTGAGTATTCTTGCCCATATATACTCCCCTGTAACCTTTTCACAGCTGAGATCATAACTGGAATGAATGCCCATGTAGGCTAGAAAGATATGACCTCTCTTGTTTACATCAAAAAAAAAAAAAAAAAAGAAGCTTGGTAAATGACTCTTTCTTCTTGTTTTCAAAGTCTTCATCCATCTTCAAGGAGAGTGACTTGCCAGTTTCACTATCCTAAACTGAATTTCTAGCATTGATGAGAACTGTTCCAAGGCTAGCCATTTATTCTAAGTTTAGGGGTTGACTCAATTTTTTTACATGCTTTTTGCCAGTTTATAAATCAGGGGAAGAGGAGAGTAAACAAATAAGAAAACTTGAAAACCCTTAAAAGAGTCAGAATAATATTAAGCTAATGAAATGACTGTATTTGCTCAAGAAACAAGTCATTGTGTAAAAACGTGAATCTCAGCTCTTTTGTTAACAACTCAAGTGATTCAGGGTTTGAATTTGGTCTTTTGTTAGTGCTGTTTTAAAACCACATGAAGATTATCCACATGCATGCACTTACACATGCAGGCAAGAGTCATATGCAACATGTTTTTCCTTTCTTTTAATTTTTGTTTTTTTAACCTCTCAGTGTGGTAGCTCCTGTTTTATTGTAATAACCCCTAAGTTGTTTAATGTACATGTACCTGATCATCAGCTTTTGTCCAAAACAGTAGCAACTTCAAATGAAAAGAGTTTCATGTATTTTAAAACTTGAAGCTTTCTTCTGAAAATAACAGGCATTTTGAAGGGTAACAGCACAGACATCAGTGAAACCAGTGAGTTACCAGCTACTGTATCCTAATGCTTCTCACCATACTGGAATTTTTCTTAATGCTTTTTTTTTTTTATTTTCCCAGTTGTGCCAAAAAGACTTTAAGAAGAAAGTAATTATCCAGTTGAAATATACTTTACTGTGTCATTTTCCAGCTGAAATTTCAAACCTCCTGCCCATATAGCCCTGTCTGTGCCTTTTTTTCAGAGTTTTCTTTGCACTGAAAACTCCAAGATGATATTGACAAGAAGGTTTTTCAGCAGCAATCAGAGTAACCACAGCTCCAGCCTAGGCAGGGAAAGACGGTGACGATGTTCTGGGTCTTGGGCTGTGCTGGGAAAAGCTGGGTTTATTTCACACCCCCACCATAGCCAGCTTGCACGGCCTCAGGCAAGCAACAAGCCCGCAAGATGAAGTTGGTCTACCTGCCAGGTGGAAACTGCTGCAGCAGAACAGGTGTTTTTGACAGAATGGGTGCTAGGAATGGGATCTACCAAAGTGAGCATGTCAAGTGGGGATACCTCAGCAGGATAATGTCCTTTTGGGACTACGAGGAGGTAGTGGTCTTCTGCTAAGATTTTGGTTCTGATCCTTCTCCTGAAAACAGATGCTAGAGCCAGCCCTTTCATGTAAAACATGTCTAGAGAAGGAACAATTTTATTCTTTTTTTAAAAAAAAAAAAATTTTCTCCCAAATTTATGTAGGCAAATGTTCTTACCACTAATGTACTTGGGAAGATGAGGTGGTTGCTCTACCTCTTATTTGGACAGGACCCAGAGCAGACCATGGAAGATAATCAGGCAAAATCCAGGCAGTTCTCTTACTGAGACATAAGATAGCTCTTTAACTGCTGAGTGTGATTTGGGCACTTCTGAATATGGCCAGATTTTTACTAGTAGGAAAGATTATGTTCCCTGTGGGCTAGCTGCAGATGAGTGGGAGGTTTGAGACTCTAAGTTATGATGTTAAGTAAGAATGGGATGGTTAGACAATTTTTACTGCCTTTTGTGCATTCTTAGCCACTCAAGGCTTCAAGGGTCTTCCTGTCTGTAAAACCAGAGCAGAAGCACTTCCCCAGGCCATAAGTGAATCATAAGGAAAAAGGTATTTGGGTGCTGTGGTCATGAGATGACTGATGTTTCAGAAGGTCTTGTAATTCGGAGCTTTGGATGCACAATAGAGAGGTATATCACATCGGATGATTGTAGAGATAGGAACTGTAGCGCATTCACAACCATTGCTGTCACACAAGCTCACACACTTAAAACTGTAGTTGACACTGTGATACAACCAGCCCTTCTTCTAGTTTTCTTCTCTGTTTCCCTGTGTGCTGCTCAGTGCATTGACGTTCCCCAAAATGTCTTCCTAAATCCAGCCCTTTATATGCATATTCCTTAGTTCTTCAGTCCCTGTGCACAGCACTGCTGAACTCAACCTGTTGCCCATCAGTAGTAAACACCCAGAATACACTGGACAAGGATGTGTCTCTAAAGTAACAGCCACATAATTTAAAAAAAAAAAATAAAAAAATACAGTACAAAATAGTAGGTTGTCAACATATTTTTTATTTGGGTTTCTTTGCTGTGGATACAGAATTGAAAACTGAAATCAAACAACAGTGCAATAAATTCTGGGTCTCATTTTTTCAAGGCAGGCCAGGTCATTTTTCTTGGTAAATTGAAGACCACTTACAACTCAGGAGGGAAAGGTGACAATATGAGGCAATGCCACACGAGTCCTGCTGGTCCTTGCTCACAAACCTTTCCCTGCAACTCTCTTGATGACCCAGAATGAACTCGACTTCAGGCTGAGGGAGGTGGGAGGAAACCAGCAATCATGCCAGCTGCCTTTTTTTTCAGCATGACTTGCTTGTCACAGGAACAAAGATCATCTGGAAGGGAGTTAAGGAGCTACATAGCAGCAGAGGGGAAAAAAAAAAAAAACCTTCTAAAAATAGAAGAGACAAATAAAATATATCAATAACTTAGCATAACCCCAATACATCATACTGTAAAATGAGTAAATGAAAGCTCTTTTGATTTTTACCACTTACTGCTACCAGTGGGTGTCATTTCCCACCACACCTCTATCTTCACAAATGAATTTAGCACCAAGAAATGATGCAGCTATGTAGGAGTGACAAATATCAAGCAGCCGATATGCCTGAATAGCCTGGGCTTAGATGGGTCTTCTTCTCTGGGGGCATCTTTACGTTGAAGGAAAGCGTACGCAAGGAGGTTTATACAGCTATTACACAGGCTTGCATTGCATATATGTCTGTGAAGAGTGGGAGGAAATAGAGAGTACTAAAACAGGGGCTGACTTATCTGATTGCCACTTTTTTCACACGTTGGGTCCTTGGTACATGATCCTGCCAGGGAACTGAATCCACCAGCAGTATTGTTCAACGCAACCAAGAGTTGGGCATCCAGCTACCTCCAGACTTGCTTTCAGCCCAAGGAAACCTAAAGTGGCTCGCTGCCTAAGTAATGACACTGCAGAACCAGAACTGTTTGTAACATCATTCAAATTAAACATTTTAGGGAGGAAGGAAAAAGGTAATTAGTTGAAATAAATCTGTTTTCAGTCAAGCAACATGTTTCCTGTTTAAAACTTTATGGGGAAACCATTAAAAATGTCTCGAAAAAAAAACTGAGACTAATTTTTAAATATTTTTTTAACCAAATGGGGTTTTTTTTACAGATTAGAGCACCTTTTTTTAGAAACAAAATTATATAGAATGAGAATTTACAAAGGAAGCCCAAGAAGAGCTACTTCAGTACACACAATCTACTTTTCCCCTCCTGCCACTGTTTCTCTATTTGCCAGAATTTTTTGCTCTTTAATATGATTTGAGATGTAAAGGGTTTTCCAAATGTCAGTGATTCTCGTAAAACTGGAAAACTTTTATATTCATCCAAGAAAGTCAGTACACTTGTGCTTTAAAAGTAGGTGGCATGGGAAAATGAGACAACCTACTTTTGCCAGGGTGACTGCAAGAAGCTACTGAAATACAGAGCAGCTTAAGTGAAGGGGTGTGTTAGAAGGCTAACACAAAATTTCACCACAGGAAGGTGGGTGTCTGGCCCCTTGCATTAAAGCTGGCAGATATTCGAAGTGCTTGAAGGAAAACATTAAGCATTTTTAGAGAGGTGTTCCACATCCTTCTTGAACTCAATCACACAGCAAAGAGCCATTAAATCTGCAGAAAAGGTAAATGCCCAGTGTATTAGCAATGAAGCCTGCTTAATTGCAATGCTATAAATGCTCTACTTCAGTAGGAACAACACACAATGGCTTCTCCTGATTACAATTATGTGATGAATACATCTGAGGAAAAAGTCAATCAGAGTAGAAGATGCTTCTCAGCCTGCTGAAAAACTGCAGTTTCACTGGGAGAGAAACTGTAGTGTGCCTGAAACTGAGAACGTGCCTCTCTGAAGCTCTGATGATGATCCTGTGTTGCACTGGCCGTGAGAGTGCCGAAGAACTGAATCTGTGCTGAGGTCTTATATTAGAGGTAGATTTATAGGTAATTTTTACATTATTGTGAACATAATTTGGAGAAAATGGTCTTGAATGTTTTACATATGCTTCTTCACTACTGCTTGTAACAGGATCTGAAGAAATATTCAGAATAGAGGAACTTGATTGCATGGTAGTTTAATTTTAAAAGTCAAATATTTTTTATTTAAGTGCTTTATTGAGCTATTGCTTGCCCAATAAAAATAGGAGTTTAAAAAGCATTAGTGGTAATCTTGACAAAAAAATACAGAAAAATGTGCGAGATGTGTAAGATCATGAAAATGGTATAAATAGGACAATTATTTTTCTTCTGACACACTAGTTTCATTACATTATTTGGGCAATATTAAGGTGTGTTTCATTCAGGCAAAATCAACATGAAGGCAAGATTATCTGAGTAAGGATGACAGGAATGGGCCTGCATTCTGCAATGTGACTGGTATGGTTGTAAGAAAGGCTGAATTAGCTAGCTTTTCCCAATACAAGATGTCTGAATACGTATCCTATGTTTCCACAGTGAAGACAGTTCACTTTCTTACATGAACTTTTAAAGGAGCAAAGTGGCAAATGAGAAAGTAAAATGGTGGTCCCAGCTCTCTCCACTGAATTCAGACAGATGCCATTAAGGTTGGAAAACAGAATTAGCGGACAATATGCCCAGTGAAACAGCAGTGAAAGCCCCATCTGAAATCCAGTAGAAAGAGAGCTCGCTTGAGTGGTTTGTTATCAGGAAACTTCAAATCACAGGCTACGGTCATTTTATAGGAATCTTGATGTGAGAAACATCTGTAAAGAAACTCTTTTCCCCAGCCATGTCTCCCTGTAAAGAGTCATCCC
The DNA here is from genome assembly GCA_000699545.1 of Podiceps cristatus. Taxonomy (NCBI): domain Eukaryota; kingdom Metazoa; phylum Chordata; class Aves; order Podicipediformes; family Podicipedidae; genus Podiceps; species Podiceps cristatus. Next base: position 2,588 of record JMFS01140348.1, on the reverse strand, counting down.
ATGAAATGGGACAGCCTTGTCTTGACTTTAGTCTTGCATTAGGCAATGATGTTGACAATGATGACACAATAGTGGAGAACATTATCGATCACAGTTTCTCTGCTCACGTCAATGAACCAGCTGAGGATGTTGTATAAAGAAAGCAGTTTGGATTGCCCTTATCCAAAGACCTAAGAGGCAAAACTTCATGAATTTAGGCATTTCAGTCACACTGACGTCATAGGATTAACCACAGGATTAGACAACTATGCACATTTAATTAGTGGAACTATGTAGTCTAGGCAGATAAAGCAGATATATTGGCATGGTGCAACCCATGTGAACAACGTTATGGCAGAATATATAATTTAATTCATTGGCACAGTAATAGTAGGAGTATTTAAGTTAGAAACGGGGCTAGGAATTGGTAAGAAAAATACTTGGAGTCAAAATACTAAAAGGCAAAGGAAGCAGAGGCAGAGAATAGAAAGGTAGATATAGGGTGAGTTTGAAATGAAGGAATTTGCAATAAAAATACTGGACCGATGAAACATATTTTCCAGTGCATTACTTGAATTAGGTAATTATGTAAGTTACAAATGAATGAAACTGTTTGGCTTGAAAGTTGACTCTATGTAATATTATCTAACACCATGCAGTGATACCAGGAAGTACTGGGGTGGTATTGCAGCAGATGCCATTGTTTGTGTAGTTCAAAGAACAAAAAAAAAGAAAGAAAAGAATTTTGAAACACCTGCATCTTTTCAAAATGAAGTATATCAGGTTTTTGGTTTGAACTTACATAAAAAGTAGCTAAATTGCATTTTAAGTGAGTTTAAATTTAAAAAGAGATGACGTCTCCTGTTGGTCAAATGATGTGCTTTGTTCAACCCAAACAAAATATTTTCTTTCTTTTTTTTTTTTTTTTGTAATTTGATGCAGAAAACTGAACTAAAATATCATGCCAAAATGAAAACATTGCCAGAAAAAAAAAAAAAAAAAAAAAAAATTCTTTTCCTCTTCCTAAACCTCAGAAGCCAAATATTTGCACAGTCCTCCTCTGAATGTCCAAAACTCCCTTCTTGGCTGCTTCTGCAGCTGCTGCTACTGAATGAAGTCACATTACATTGTGCTGATGAACACTTCATTCACAAACAGGAAGGATATCTAGCCTTGTAAGGGTAAAACAAACATGTTTAGTTCACTGGGTAAATGAACCAACAGACCACAGATTTTATTTTTTTTTTGTCTCCTTTTTTTTTTTTCTTGAAGCAGAAGGAAAGGGGCTGCTGACGAGATATTTTGGAACAACTTGCTATTAGGAAGGAAGTATGAGTGGGTGTAGATGAGATGTAACTCACACTCATATGACACACGTTGCGAGTATGTTGAAGTCTTGGTCTAAAACAAAGGGTGGGACTGTCAGTTTAGTCATGTAGAACAGAGGGAGCTCTTTGCTTGTTTGTCTTGGTTATAGTCAAAAATTTCAGGCACTTGCCAGCTGGGCTGACCAAGTATGATCCCACTGAGGAAACCATGGTCTTTGTTAAACAACCCTTAGTTCGTCTGAGAGTCATCGCTCTTCTGAGGAGCCATGTGCCTCTGAATTTTTGTTAATTTTATAAAAAAGAAAATTAAGAACATCAAAGATAGTTTTAGATAAGGGAGATTTTGACTTAAGAGGCTGTCAGGATAATCCAGCCATCTCTCGTCGATCATAACTTAGATCCTTAGTAGTAGATCAAGAAACTGTCAGGCAACTTAAGAGCTCATCAGGAAATCAGATGAAATCTCAGCTTAATACCATAGACATTTCCTGCTCATGTTTTAACCAAACTTCAAAGTCAAGACATTTGAATTCAAAATGAGAATTTTATGATATCTTAGTATATTTGTAGGGGAATCTCTAGAGTGTCTTTTCAAATTCCAAACCTCAGTAAAAATTCAGAGGCATGATCGAAAGGGGGAATAATTTTTTAAACTTTAGTTGGTAAGAATAAAAGATTATCTTGGTTGCTACATCTGTGAATGAGATCTATGGATGTGACAATTCACACAGTTTAACTAATGAACAGAAAAATGAGACTCAATATCAAACTAAGATGCACTTTAATGAAATGGATATAGAGAATAAGAACTAGTAAACCCAACAAATTAGGTATTTTAGAAATAGCCAGAATGTTCATTGCTTTGCTTGAATAAGGCTGGGTTATCATATTCTTGCTTACACTGTGGAGAATGTGAGGCCTAAGAACATTGGTTATAGATAATGTAGATATTGGTTAGGTTTTAATCAATAGTTGAAATGTTGAGTTGTTCAACATCTTTGTTTTCTAATGAAAAATATGCTCTAAAATTACTAAGGCACCCTCCTGGCTTTAATCAATCAGTACATTTATACATACAAAAAGAACTACTCTCTTCTTTACCTTTCATATACCCACACATTTTCTCTCAGAGGAATTTTCAAGTTGAGAGCCCCTGGAGTCAAATACTGCAGACATCCAGGATCAATTCAGTCCAAGGCTTGCAAGTGTGTTGTACAGTTTAAAACTTTTATAAATGCTTGATAAAAGTCGTTATATATGCTTTTTAATAAATAAATAAAT
>KL290346.1:2286-19037 GCA_000699545.1 Podiceps cristatus | reverse complement strand
AGGAACAGAAAGTGAAACTGGCTGGTCTGTCGGTCAGATGCTGAGATGTGCGGAAAGTGGAAAAATTATATAAATACTAAACCAGATGAGCTTTGCAGTCTTGTTATCATCTTTACGGAGAAAGCTGTCAGTGGCAAGAATGAACCAAGCCAATTCCTGCGTAATTAGCCCCATACAATTACACGGTATTTAGTGATGTTTGGCTTGAGCTATAAGTTCTTGTGTTTAACAGGGAATTTCTGATGAGAACATGAAATTTAGATATCCAGAGTGAGTATGTTGCAGTTAACCTAATCATTTAAAATCTTTTTATGCTCCTTTAGCTTCTGTCTTAAAGGTCATTGAAATCTAGACCTCAGATGCCCTTTTTAGCCTTTGCACAGCATCAGTTAGCATTCTGTTTTCGAGCACTTGCTAGTATTGGATATGAGGGGAGCTACTTTGGAAGGCTTTTGTAGTATTTGTAGTTCATTTCCTACTTTATCGCTTGGCAGTAGTTCATACTCCTGGTTTTTTAGGGAGAATGCTGTGGCTTGAGCCATTGTCACCAAGTGTATCTCCACTGTACCTAACCTCAAAATTACTTTTGCTTCCTCCTTGGATTCTTCCACTTCCAGCAGAGGAAAGTAGACCTTGCTTAACCTGAGCACAATCCGAAGAGCTCCCTACCCCGGAGCTCGGCAGCGGCGCAGGTCATCTCTTGACCTAAGCCATGCACGTCACTTGGGACTTGGTCCTGCATTGAGCTGTGTGTAAATTGATTCTCCCTGCCCTCCTGTTGAAGTGGGCTTGCTGTAGGTTTAGGATCTCTCCTTTATGTCTTTGTTTCTTTGCCTTTTTAAGCGCATCTTTTCTTGAAAAAGTAATGGAACTCCTTTAGCTATAAGAGTGATCGTATGCATCTGCTGAGTATTACCCATCAGTGTATAATTCTGATACATCTGTCAGTTTTACATTTTAAGGTATAATTCTGATACATCTGTCAGTTTTACATCTAAAATGTACACTAATCCTGGCCAAGGAAGCTCGGTAGTTTAGATGGTAAGTGAAGTGTGCGATTAACCTTGTGTGTCTGGCTCTTTCAGAACAGGGCGGTCGGACGGCCCAAAGGGAAACTGGGCACTGCTTCTGCAGTGAAGCTCGCAGCTAATCGGACAACCGCTGGAGCACGTCGGAGGAGGACGCGATGCCGCAAGTGCGAAGCGTGTCTGCGGACGGAGTGCGGCGAGTGTCACTTCTGCAAAGACATGAAGAAATTTGGGGGACCTGGCAGGATGAAACAGTCCTGCATTATGAGGCAGTGTATCGCAGTAAGTGTACCTGTTGCTACAGCTCATTTGGAGGTTTGTTTTTTTTCCTGTATCCATGTCTCCTGGTGACAAGGTGTGGAACTGAGAACTTTCCTGTATCCATGTCTCCTGGTGACAAGGTGTGGAACTGAGAACTGTGCTCCAAGTAGTCTCTAAAGTGCATTGTGTAATCCCTGCCTTCTTGGTTCAGATCTCTTCTTCCCATTGCTTTTCATCCCCCCCAAATCTTAAACCATGCTCCTAAAACGTAGTAGCACAGCTTTCGTTTTCTGTAATGTAGAAGGTAGATGTGGAGATTATCAGTACACTGGAAACGGGCACTCAAATTGCACTGAAATTCTGGGGTTTGGGGGAGGAGGGGAAGAGTAGGAAGTTCTGATTCAAAGGGAGAAGAGGCCTGTTTGGTTTGGATCTCTGAATTTCCTGAGAAAAGCTGCCTTGCAACCAACTTTACCATCTTAACTACTTAACCAACTTAAGATACGGATAAATCTTTGACTCATCCTCCAACATTTTGGTGGTGTTGACCTCAGCTCCAGGCTACTTGAGATCTGAATTTCAGTTTGTTTGCTATTACCTAGGCATATAGGAGGGATCTGATCCAGATGAGTGGAAGAGCCATCAAGCCAGGGTCTTGTCTTCCTCAGGGTCTGGAAATAGCTGTCAAGGGATGAGTGTTAGAACAGGGCAAGCAGGCAGTCAAAGATGGTTTCCTGGGCTGCTCTCATACATGGCTGAGAAGTTTCTTGAGTCATAAGCGATAGCTTTGTATTTAACAAATATTGACAGATTAATCTTCCATTAAGTTGTCCAAGCACCTTTTGAATCCGTGGCTTTCATACTGCCTGTCACTGAGCTTCTTCTAGGGCCTGATGTCCACAGTGCCCCCATTCAAGGGTAAAAATCAGCTTTAGCTTTTCTCTTATTTCTTTGGAACGTCTTGTTTATGATGTTGTTAAGGGTTTGGTTTTCTGTTGTTTCTTTAAGGAATGGAATGCTGTTTATTCATAACTGAAATACAGGTGTGGGTTTTTATTTTTTCTTTAAATCTGATGAGGAAACTGAAGTGGAAGCATTGAATGACTTGGTCTGACACTGATAAAAAACTGATAAGCCCTTAAGGTTTCCAGTAGCTGTTCCTGGTAGCTCACTCCATGTCCTGTTCTAAGCCATGTGCTGTTCTTGACACAGAGGATTGGATTCAGCTCTGCTGGATCTTTCAGTAAAGTACATAGAATGTCTACTTTTCCGCAGAGTGCTTTTGCAGCTCAAATGTCTTTTCTTTGAGCACTTGATTTCCTGGAGTGTGGCATGAATTGAACAGCATGGATGAAGAATTTATTATGCTCCAGGGGGAAGAAATAGTGAAATTGTGCTGCCTTTTTAGTGGAGGGATTAAATTAGGGCTGCAGTGTGCTTTCTTGTCCTGACTGATGAAGGAAGCTTTCATACTAAGCTGTTTCACTCTTGATACACAGGCTGAGCCTTTTGGACATGAACTGGGTTCTCTTCTGGTTAAGTGTAGTCATCCTCTCATCCCTCTTTTGTAATGAAGAAGTATTTTTCTTTGTGGCATCTGCGGTTTTACTTCCAGAAGCTGTGGTTAAAACACATGGCTTGGTGGCCGGGGTACTCTGATTCCTCGTCCCACCCTTGCATGCACTAAACAAGGCATAGGTAAGCCCTTCGTAGGTTCACATTGGTGTGAATAGCAGGGGGAGTATTACAGACTTTCTTAGAGCAGCAAAAGCATAGAAAATTAGCAAGTTGAACTGTGTTAAATTTTAAGGGTGCTTTACGTTTCTGTAAGCAATCCTATTGTCTTTACTCTTGTTCATTATGTTCTCTAACAATTGCAGTAGTAATCTCTTGTGGTACCTATCCAACAGCTTCCAGCCAAAAAACGCCCAAAACACTGAAGCAGGGCTCTGTGGAAGTAATGATCCCTACGGTTCTGGAATTGTGCTTTCCTCTGGTTAATAACATTGACAATATTAACTAGACACAGACTTTCATTAAACTCAGAAGCCTTAAGAGAGCCTGTACTGCTGTTCAGAGAACAGGAAACTTCTCTGCATCACTAGTTCAATCAAGAAAGGGAACAGGAGTGCCTGGGATACTTGATGCTGCATAGAATAGGTCTGAAGGGAGCGTGGGGCTCTGTACTGGGAGGACGAGCTGTGACAGCATGGCTGTTGCTCCAGCCCGTCAGTGGGGCACAGAGGAGATTCCCTAAACACCCTGGCTACCAGGAAGAAAAATTGTGCTGCTCCTGGCATGTTTGTTCTCGTGTGTGGATATAAATATCTGGCGTGTGGGAGATAAGACAAAACAAGTGGACAGAGCTCTTACGGATCTGGGCAACTTAGCTTTTCTCTGGTTTACCTGCTGGTGGAATGGGATCCTGGGGATTCCTATTTTGTGCTTAGAGGAAGGGTGGGAATTAAATAGCATTTGCAGAATGCTTTTAAAATGGAGCGTGGGTAAGTACTGGCATGAGAAAGCAGGAAAGTGTTGCTGTAGCTAATGTATCATATGTCAGCGTGTGGGGCAGCACACCATACTCTGTAATGGCTTACTATAGCTGGGTTTTTTCCTATCTGAAACTTGCCGAAGGAGGCTGCATAGATTTGGTTTAGTGTGCAAGAATTCACTTACGGATTTCATTCACTCCAAGAGATCCTTGCTGTGAAAAGGCACATCTCTGCCTCTGGCTGCTTAATAGGTAAGGACTTGCAACCAAATCGATTGCATTTCACATTACAGCCAGCTTCTTATGAGGATCTTCCCTTTCTTTCTTGTGGTGATGCTTATACCTTATTGCCGCAAACCAGAAGTTTGTTCCTCATTAGCACAAAGGTGCTTTTTAATTAGACTGGTATTCAGTGCTTTGACATGGGTGACAGATATGTGAGATGCTGCAGTTCCCTTTCTGCCTCAGCAAAAGACAAGAAAATCAGTGCGCTTCTCACTTGTGACACTTGCAGGAGAGGAATTGTCTTTTTAAGTGTCTGTGCAGTGCTTTTTGCAGTGCTCAGGTCAGGAGCAGGGCCCTAGATAATAGACTGTCAGTCAGGAAAAGGTCTGTTCTTGGTTCTATTGTGGGCTTGCTGTGAGACCTGGATTGGGTCCCATAACATCTGTCTGCCCTGCTTGTAAAATAGGGGAGCTGCCAAATTGCTAGTCAGATTGTGAAGCTTAATGGATGCGAATAGTGATGTTCTAGGTTGCTTCTCTTCCTTCCCATTGTACGCTGAAGTGTCTTGCATGCCAATGTCTGTGTCAGCTCACAGATTCAAGGGACTCACGTTTTCATCCATCCCTGGGATACCCCATGAATCTGTGTTGCTACAGGGAAGGCACTTTGATTCCATGAAACATGTCCTGTGATGCTTGGTCTGGGTACCCAGCCCCGATTGTTAGCAGTTTTTCTTGCCTTGGTTGCTCTGCTGGGCTGGAGCCTTCAGCAGTTTGCACAATTAATCCCTATTTATCTCCTCTTTGAAATGAGGATGCTGTAAATGCACATTGAGTTCTTCTGTTTCTGTATGTCTTCCGTGTCCTGATCAAGACTTCTTTCTGGTATGTGTAAACAGCCGGTGTTGCCTCATACTGCTGTGTGTCTGGTGTGCGGAGAAGCTGGGAAGGAGGACACCGTGGAAGAGGAGGAGAGCAAGTTTAATCTCATGCTAATGGAATGCTCCATTTGTAATGAAATAATACACCCAGGATGCCTTAAGGTGAGTACAAGGATGTGGTACATGTTGGAAACAAAAACCAGAGTAGTTATCACCTTAACATAAAAGTAGCGCACAGAAATCAGAAGACTTTCACATTTTTGTCTTTGGAAACTTAAGTGAGCAAAGAGTTGGTGTGAGCAGCAGGGCGGCAGCAGTGCAGACCTGAGTGGCGGGCGGAGATCTCTGATGTAACCAGCATCCCTGTAAGCAGAGACTATTGCTTTGCACAGCCTCTGAAATGGGTGTGCATGCAAATGTCTTGTAGGGGTTTTGTTTTGTTTTTCTTTCTTTTTTTTGCCTCTTGTTTAAGGAAGTGAGGAGTTTCAGTTGGGACGGGAAGCTCAAGAAGACACAGAAATCTGTCTGTAGCTTTGGATGAGTTACTCACTGTCCCTGTATTGGTAGCTCCTTCTTGTGTCCCATGAAGTACAAACAAGTAGATTGCTATTCATGTTTGTCCGGGCACAGATGTGCCAAGCAGTTGGCTTTAAAAATGTTACGAGCAAGTGTTACAGTAGGAAGACTGCAGCTCCAGAGAACAAACTGAGCGAGTTTCACGCTGCAGGAGTGCTCAGCCTTGGCTGACTTGAGTCCTGTGAGCAGCTATATTCTCTGCTGGTACCAAAAGTGTCGTTTGGGGCATATCTTTGTGTCTGAGCATTTCAAAGCCACCTTTCTCCAGAGCTGGTTGTGTTTCAGCTGATCAGCCATTTCCTGTTGCTGATTTGTTTATGGTTAAAGTGACTTAGCAAAGCAAATGTTTTCTGACACACCATGCCCCAGAAAGCAGCTTTTGGCCCTTCTGGGATCTCTGGGAGGAGAGGTATGTTCCTTATGCAGGCCCAGGGTGTTGCTTTCCTGGCCTGTTGTTTTTCTTGCGCTGTACACAGTATTGCACCAAGCTATGTGTGTGTCATTAGAGCAGAAAGTAGGGAGCTGGCAAACCAGAACTGTGGCTGTCTCCTTGCTCGGTGGAATTGGTGCTCACAGCTCCTGCTACAGATGGGCTCTGAAAGGGAGCTTGGCTTGCTTGGCTCTGCTTAAAACAAGGCTTCAGGGGCTGATGAAGTAAGGGAAGGAGCTGCTCGGTTTCAGAGGTACCTCAGTTTTGGCTTGTAGCTGCTGCTTTGCTATTCCAATCCTTTCTGAAAGTGCCCTATGCTGCCTCATCTCTCACTTTGCCATGTCGGTGACACTTCATGGCTGAGTCCAGAGGACACGATTGTTGCCTAGTGGCAGTTTAACTCTTGGTTTCCTCTCCCTATACCACATTTGGGACTAGTTGCACAGGATGTGGGTCAGATCAGTGAAATCAAGCACGTGCTGTTTGTTCTTTTATGCATGTGTGGTGTTCTGAGTGCTGTTTTGGTAACTAGGAACAATGTTGCTTCGGGTGTTTCTGAAAATGAAGCAGTGGGAGATTTACAGTGTCTCTTGTATTTTAATTTCTCAATGCTTTTGTTGAGCTGAAATGATGGGGTAACTGGTATTGTTTATTTACTGAAACAAAAGGGCACTGGTAGGACTTCAGAATCCTCTGGGAAGGCAAGATGAGACTATGCACCAGGGAACAGCAAAAGGAAAATAGAGCCTCTTCCTTGGATCCCTCCTTGCTCTTTATTCCCAGGTTCCGTGATTTTCTGTGAGAGAAAAATCTGTTGCTATGTTTGCATGTTGCTCGAGCCCTTGACATGGGCTTAAGCCCAGAGGATGGAGCCCATAAATAGTCCTTGTGGGAAGCACATTTGGATGCAGACATAGCCCCAGGGCAGCTGTTCTGGTTGTCCACCAAGAGAAGGGCCCTTCCTGTCCTGCTTGATAAATCGGTGGTAGTACACGTGAACTGTTGGTCATCTCCAGTTAAAGGTCTGGCAGATGTACTTTTGGGGGAGACTGGAATAAACTGGATCATTGAAGGGAGGAGTGTTCTTTCCTGGCTTATTCCCATGTGAAGCAAGTTCCCTCCGAGATGCATCTCCAAAGCTTGTGGAGTGGTTTGGCACCTGCACTGGCTAATTTGTACTGCAGGGCAGGTAGTTCCTGGTTTGAAGTCCATCCTCTTCCGGCTTCCTGATTTGCCTGTACGTGTTGGCGGTGGGGTTTTTCCATGAAAAAGCAGTGTTGGAGGATGACCTCTTTGAGCAGATTAAGGGTAGCTCAGGTGCATCTGTGCTCTGACACATTTGCAGCCTTGAGGGGCTTCTGAGGGTGCCTGTTGCTGGGGGAGCCCTGGCTGCCAGAGCACGGTAGGTATTGGAGCTGCACCAAGGACAGCCAGGATGGTCCACGTACGGAGAAGTGTCATGGTGGAGTATCTGCCATGCTCCTTTCCTTGAAAATACAGTACCAAAGGAAATACTCATTTTGCTGAAGAGTTCCATATGAAAATGATCTTGGTGAGCATTTCACAAGTGCAGCATTGTTTCCAGAGGGAGCTAGTGAGATTTTCAGAGCAGTATTGCCTTTTGTTGTTACAGAATGTTTGAGTTGAACCAGTATAGATGAATTTTTCTTGCTACATGTCGAATAGCTAGTAATGCTTGTTAGCACGTATGAGTGCGGTACCTGATGCCATTTCCTTATGGGGAAGGGGTTGGTTTTCCCCAGTAGGAGCTTGTTCTTTTCCATCGTAAGTGGATATAGTGATAATGATGGAAAAGGTGAATGTTTAGGTGCCTTGTCAGAACAGCAGAAATGTAAAGACCTTTTCCAGCACAGCTGCGTTGCTGTCTGTGGCTCCAGCCCAGGTGTGTCTCGCTGCCTGTGTTGTTTCAGTCCTGGCACTGCCAGAATTCATGGCCCTCACTCAGCGATGTCAGATCAGCATCCTGGGGTCTCCGTATTCCTTAACAAAAAGACTTCACAATAGCGTAGTCTCATGTTTAGACTTTCTGAATTGCTGGCCTCGTGCTGCAGGTACATTTCTCAAGATGCCTCACGCTGTGGCTCAGGCACCCACCTGCTGTTTGTAGCAAACACTCGGAACTGGCTCCCACCCAGCCTGAAAGGCTTGGGACAGATTCGGTGGCAGGTTTGTGTGTGTCTAATTAGTTTGCTTACAGTTCCTCACATCTGTTCAGTTCCTTAAACTTCACAGAAGGGACAGAGCTGTAATGCTTTCCCTTCAGTAGCTTTCGTTCTATATTCAGTGCGGGAAATAACTTGTTCCCAACTTGGGCTTAGGCCAGGAATTGTTCCCCTGAGGCAGAGATGTATACAACAACTCCTCGAGTATCTTACACCTACCATGGGAAAGAAGGTTCAAAGGCACACAGTTGTGATAAAACCAGTATTTAAATTCTGCCCACTTCATTTACTCATTTATTAACTCCAGAAGACTTGCTGAGAGAGACTGACGTGTCATCACTCTAGCTAGATGGTGAAACTAGAATGGCTGCTGTCTGGCTCGGGGGCTTGAGGAAGCAGTTCCTCTAAAACCTAGGGCTTGATCCTGCACGGCTAGTGTGTTTTCACTGAGCTGGGAGGAGAGGAGGAAACGTTTCAGGAACATGAAAGATTTGCAGATCTCTGCCCCTGCCTGTTTCAGCAGCAGTCTCCTGCCGCTGATGCCAGTGCCCAGCTATTTGTCTTGACAGTAGCATGTTTTTGTTGTCTACAATAGTAATAAATTAATTTGTCTCCCCCCACGCCCCGGATTTTTTCTGAATATGTGAGTAAACCTTTAAACATGAATGTGCCGTCAGTGAGCGTATGCGTGCGTGTAGGGGGTGTTTTACCTTAGCTCTACTTTACATCTTCAGCTTCATTCACCGAAATGGGTTTTCACCTATCTCCTGTTTGGCAAGTAAAGCTGGCTCCTATGGGAATTTGGAAGCCAGAAGCTTTTCAACCGTGTAGGGCAGGACTGTGCTTTTATTGTCATGTAACAGCACTGAGTGTGCGTCTTCTCTTTCAAAAAGCAAAATGGGGTAGTGAGGTAGCAAGCATTTCTCTTCCTTACACTAGCTGGGTAACTGTGGGTGTGAGAAAGCTTAAAAAATCCCTTCATGTGTCCAGTCTTCTGAATAAAAGTGCCTGTTCTCTTGCTGACTTGGCAACCGTCATTTTTACTGGCACATGAGCTTGAGGGCTGGAGGCATGGGACTGCTAGTTCTGATCCGTAAAGAAAAATATTTTAAGGAACACTTGATTACAGTGCAGGGTGCTTTGCTTCTAAAAATGCCCAACAGTATTAATGTATGTGAGAATGTGTGTATGAGAAAAATCCCTTCCTATTAAAAGATCAGACTGTGCCTCACTCCAAGCAGGGGACGGAGCGGGGCTCAGCTTTGCAAATAAGTGATGTGGGACGACATTTGGGGATGGTGTGAATATAGTCCCGGGTTTGGGGGGGGGTGGGGGGTTGGGTTGTTGGGGTAGTTTTTGTTGTTTTGGGTTTTTTGCAAGAGCAGAATTTACCCTGGGTTAATTTGGATTGTCATTGACCTTCACGAAAAACCCAGACCCAAACCCTTTGTCAAATACCAGTTTGGCCAGCATGCTTTCCTCCCCTGTTGACATCATCAGAAGGGTATTCGTGCAGGACCCAGGGCTTGCGCAGCGCCAGCAGGATGGTGCAGCACCTGCAGTGATCTGGGTTTCTCTTCTGCAGCCCTTGGGGAGGCAGCAGATCAGAGAGAATAATGAGCTGTATGAAATGCCTCTAAATGATCTACCTGTGGACTTCTGCAACGCTTTGCAGCACGGTTGCGCATTGAGTTGTGCCTCTCTTCCACCAGGTGAAGGAATCGGATGGTGTGGTTAACGATGAGCTGCCGAACTGCTGGGAGTGTCCAAAGTGCAACCATGCAGGGAAAACTGGAAAAGTGAGTTTAATGGGAATAAGTGGTGCTGGAACGAGGTACAAAATCTCAAGCGTTCCCTCTGGCTTGTAGATGTAATTTTGCTTAGCACTAGCTTTGGGTTTGTGCTTAATTCAGTTGAGTTGAAGGAAATAAGCTGATGGCTTTCTGTTCTTTAATAATTTTTACATTCTTGTTCCATGTACCAATACTTTACCCAAAACCTGGGGAATATTTAGGTTAGTTCTGTATGCTGCTGCATGCATTTCTAAGATGAAAATACTTACCAAAAAAAAAATTCAAAAGCACTTATGCAAAACCTTAAGTGTCTGTTGGAATTAGTGAAACATATTCTTGCAAACTGAGACAGACACTGGAAGTGTGTAGTTATAAAAATAACTTTATGAAGACTGAAACTACTTTAACTCCTTGCTAATCATTTCATCTGTTACAAAGTGATCAACCCACCAGCATTGGGGGCAACTTAAAGTCATAAGATATAAAGTTTGTTTGTGTTTTGTGTCTCTTTGGCGTACAAGCAAAAGCGCGGACCAGGATTCAAATACGCATCAAATCTCCCAGGCTCATTGCTGAAGGAACAGAAAATGAACAGAGACAATAAGGAAGTAACAGATGCTGCAAAACGGAAAGGGGATTGTGAAGAAACTCCCAGGCGGAAATCGGAGGAACATTCCAAAAAGACTCAAGTTGACTCAATACTGAGGAGAAAGTCAGACGAAGTGCATCTGTGGAGGAAAAGGAAATTTGAGAAACCCCAGGAACCCACTATGAGAAAGCGGGTATGACAAAACACTCTTTTCTGTACTTACACAGATGCGCGTGGGCTGGTTGGGGCTGATGTCTCTTGCCTTCTGGCTTATAGCTCATTTTGAAATCCCAGATTGTTACAAAAGAAACTGAGATGTTTTACTTTCCTTTCTGAAAACTGCTAGTCTGACAGGACAGTAGTTTGAACAGCGACACTCAGGTTGACATTCAGAGGCCGAAAACACTGGGTTGTGGCAGCTGTTTTATTCAAAATGCTGGAAAAACCACTTTAACTGAAAAGTCTTTACAAGATGCTTGGCTACTCCAAGGTGAAAACCAATTTTTAATGGAAACTTTTTCATCTATCCACTTGGTGGCGTATGGCAGATTGTTCTGTGGCTGATTGGGGTTACATGTATGGCACATCCCTCTCAGAGGTCCTATAGAAATGACACCTTCTGTAGCCTGCAGAGAGGGGGGGCTGCTCACAGCAGCGGTGTAGACAGCTTTTCCCTCAGTTTGACAGTCAGAGCTCTTGGGCCTGGCAGGGACACTCTGAATTGTCACGTGGATTGCAAAATACGGTCCTTGGGATATACAAAAATGCTGGTTTGCAGAGGTAGAAACGAGGACCTATATTTAATGGGTCTCATGAGTAAATGGCTGATGGCTTTAAAATCAGAATCAGTGGTTGGTTTTGTACTGCATGTGTAGTTCACGAGGAGCTGGCAGTCAGTCGGCTCTGCAAGGCTTGACAGTGGGGACGCGGCAGAACAGTAAATGTAGGGATTGGGGTTGCTTTGGTAGCGTGAGAGCACAAAATTCAAGATACCAGTTGATGTGTATCTGCTTTTTCCGGCCATGCTTCCCTTTTCCCATCCCTTCGGACTCACTGGAGTGTTTACGGACGGCTTGAATTGCCCCATGAAAGCCCCCCAGTGTGAGCAGCAGCCACTGTGGATCACCAAACCTTCATCAGACAGCACAAATAATGTTGTGTTTTGGGGTTTTTACTTTTATTTCTTCCAACAGCTAAAACTTGGAAAAGAAGACAAACTCTTCAGGAAGAAGGTACTTTGCCTTTTTAATAGACCCGTTCTCAGTCCTTTTTAATCCCTTTTCCTCACGTGAGCTGAATGGTGAGCTGGTTTCTCTATCAGTCATGTCCTTGTGTCACTGCAGGCATTTTTATTATCCCATTTACATCTTGAAATTGCAGATATCTCTCTCATGAAAACCTTTACACTCCAGGATAGTTTAGCTGCTGTTTCTCATTTTATATTTTCTGGTTTGGTGTCCCATATTATTAAAACAGAGCAGCTAGCTGTATTTTGATGACCCAAGGAATAAAACTCTGTTTCTGTACTGATACTTCACTCTTCCTGTGTGGTTGAATCTTGCCCCTGCCACACAGCCGCTCGGCAGTCTGTACCACAGCGCGTCCCTGGAGACCCCGCTGACACCCCAGGGAGCCAGGGATGACCTGGCACACGAGTATTGATTACCTCTCACAATCTGGCACAGCAACAGAGGTCTGGTATCTTTAAACTAAGCACTTGTCAGTACCCTCTGTGAAGGATGCTGCAAGCTGACAGTGATGTAATTTTTTTTATTCTAACCTGTCATTAACTTACAGTGACCTCTCCCTTTATAATATGTTAAAGACAAGATGATCAGCTTTCTCTGCTGTGCGCCCCAGTCTGAAGCGTAGGAGTACATCCACTGACTTGATCCAATCAGTTTATTGCGAAAGCGTAGACCTTCTGCTGTAACAAGTGTGTTCACAGCAGTTCACCTTTTCTTGCCAGTCCCGATCTCTTATTAGAGCTATTTCATTTTAACGGTTGGTGGCTTCTTTCTTGCTTGTAGTGATCAGATTAGACTTGAAGTCTTCCCTGGTCTTAGTTTGTACATCTCTTGCAGTTCTATCTGGTGTGTATCGAAGAGAGGTTTGATTAATGCAGGCAAGTGAAGTGCAGTTTGCTGTTATGAACAGTGACCTGGGCAGGGAAGAAGGTGCCGGCTAACCCCTGTCAGCCTGCGTTGCGTTGGAGGTTGTGTCAGCGCGAGGTCTCGTCAGGCTAGCAGTGTGTCAGACCTGTCGCGTTCCCCGCTCTGCATGCACTGGAAGTGGGGGAGCTCGAGAAGATGAGCAGAGTTTAGTAGGATGCAAAGGAGCAGCTAAAGTGTAATTAAAGGAGGCTGTGAGTACCCAGCAGTAAGGGTCACACCAGCACAGCCATAGCACGAGTCAGCGATTGCAGTTCAGGAGGCTTCCAAAAGTGACCTTTTGGCCATTGGGCACAAGTGTGTGTTGGCCGGCGCTGAAAGTGGGTGCTTTACCCAGTGAACGTGTCCGGAGCCTGGTTTCTTCTGGCCTGCTGGGGAAAAAGCTGTCTGTGGCGTGCTGCTTGTCTCCTGTATGTAAACTGTCCCCTGTGCGATGAGTAAGGCCCTTAAATCTGCAGGATTATGCATGGTGAATAAATGCATTTATCGCTCCCCTGGAGTCGGGAGAGCCAATAGCTGGACTCCTCATCCATGCGGTGGCACTTGAACTTGATACCTTTGGCCTGCAAATGTACCTGTGTGCTCAGGCGGGTGGGGCCCGGGGCTGGCCGCAGCCCGACCCCCCGCGCAGGGCTGCCTGTGAGGAGCACAGCACGTGAGGTATTGCTGAGGACGTTCTTGCTCAAATAGTCAGCCCTTGTCTCTTCCTTTTCAGCGGCGATCGTGGAAAGCTCCAGATGACCGAACTGCCATGATCAAACCCCTGCGGCGCCTGAAGCAGGAGCCAGAGGATGACCTGCCAGAAGCACCTCCCAGGTCCAAGGACAGCGACCAGTCGCGATCCAGCTCGCCCACTGCAGGTCCCAGCACGGAGGGTGCCGAGCCCAGGGACAAGAAGAAGTTCAAGATGAGGCGGAAAAGGCGGCTTCCCAATAAGGAACTGAGTAAGGAGCTCAGCAAGGAGCTCAACCAGGAGATCCAAAAAACCGAGAACAGCCTTGCCAATGAGAATCACCAACCCATCAAATCTGAACCTGAGAGCGAGAACGAGGAACCTAAGCGTGCTTTGAACAACAGCGAGAGACTCCATAGGTTCAGCAAAGGGTTAAACGGGACTCCCCGGGAGCTGAGGCACCAGCTCATCCCCAGCCTGCGAAGCACACCTCGGGGAATCACCCGGCCACCGCCTTCGCTCTCCCCTCCCAAATGCATTCAGATGGAACGGCACGTTATCCGGCCACCTCCCATCAGCCCCCCTCCGGACTCGCTCCCCCTGGATGACGGGGCAGCCCACGTGATGCAGCGGGAAGTCTGGATGGCTGTCTTTAGCTACCTCAGTCATAGAGACTTGTGCATCTGTATGAGAGTTTGCAAGACCTGGAACAGATGGTAAGGAGGGCGGGAAACTGAGCGAGGTTTAATGTGTAGCGGGGTGGACTCGGAAGGGAAGCGGGTGGCAGAGGCACCGATCCCTCCCAGAAGAGGTGCGCAGGTTGTCACCAAAGCGCTGTTGAGCCCAAGGAGAAGGGGCGGCCAGCAGCGGCTGGGGAAGTAGCACGTCAGCTGGTGCTTTCTCAGCAACGGCAGTTCCCAGCGGTTCTGATGGTAACTGTGTGTGTGTCAGCTCTGTTGTAACGCCCCGGAGCAGCCTGTTCTGGAGTTGGACACCACAGTGTTCTGCCTGCTGGAACAGCCAGTCTGGGTCACGCTAAATCTTGGTGTCATTCTGCCCCCAGGACTTGCTGACTGCTAATGTAGTTGTTCAGTTCAGCTATTAAATATCTATTGAGATACAGGGGAGATCTCCCGGTGTCCTTGGTGTTCTCCTCGGAAGGTCTGTGCTGATGGTTTCCCTGTAGAGGGTACGTGGAGAGCGATCGCTGTGTTCTGTGCCAGCAGAGCTGATGGAGGAATCCTTCGCTGATTGTATTTACTCAGCGTGTCCTGTCCGTTCTGTGCCCGGGGTACCAGGGTGTGAACAGTGACACAGTCGGTGGCTGTTTGGCAGCAGGAAGCGTTACCGGACAGATTTATATGTTTCACTGGACTTGCAGCGGTCTCTTGCTGGCTGTCGTCTCGGATTCAGCTGTGATGGGCGCGCAGCTGGGCCGGCGGTAACAGACTCCCTTCTAGCACAGTCTAGTGACGAACTGGGTAAATCACAGAAAGGTTGAGAGGCTGATGATTCGGTGCAAGATTGTGTGTGGAATGTCTCCTCCATGGGCTGCTTGGCGTCACAGAACGCTGGTAAACGCCTTTTCCACTTACATGCGGTATTTTCTAATGGAAAAATGAGAAAATCTTGCATGCTCATTAGGACTTCTTGCTCGTTGCCCTTAGTGAACTATAGAGTGTAAAAAAAAAAAGCCACATAGATAGGGATAACACAAAAGCACAGAATGGGAGAGGGAGGGTCTGTTTTACAAAATTTTCCCTGGTTTTAAGTAAGGAAAGCGCAGGGGAAGTCAGGACAGTAATTTTTGTATTCCTGTATTCAAAAGGTAAGCAAAAAGGCGTGGCTTGTCAGGCTAGAAAATGGATTTTAGTAAGCGCTATGATGACTTAAAATGGGACCTGAAGTTGTTGGCACTTCCGTTTCTGTGGAAATAATTCCGTGCTTTGTCGCGTGATATATTTGATGGAGAAACTTCAAACCTACGTAACATTGTGTGGTGGTGTTCTTACCTAAGCATCACTCAGCCTTATTTTTGCTATTTTCAGTTAAATGCTGTAGTTTTCCCTACTGTTTAATGACACCTTTTAAGGTCTTGCAGAAATCAAAACAAGTGCCAAATTAAGTGCTGTTGGCTTTTTTTCTTTTTGGGTAGGTGCTGTGACAAAAGATTATGGACCAAAATAGATTTAAACCATTGTAAATCCATCACTCCACTTATGCTTAGTGGCATTATTAGGAGACAGCCTGTAACCCTTGACCTTAGCTGGACAAATATATCTAAAAAGCAGCTGAGTTGGCTCATCAACAGACTGCCAGGTAAGCGATGGGTTTTGACCATTTCACTGAATTTAGCAAACCAGTTTGTATCTAAACTGCCATCTCTGAGGAATGCCTACAGGGATCCGAGTATCCCAGGGGGGGCGTAGATACCTAGGAATGAAGCATCAGCGAGTTGAAATGGGCCCCAAATTAATTACGTTGTGACTACTTGACGTGCTGGGTAAACTAATGAGGCAGGTCCTCGTCAACAGCCCGTGTTGCTGTGGGACGTGCCTGCGCTGACGTGATGAGCGGGGGGGGGGGGGGGTCTGTTGTCACCCACAGTAATGAACTTCCAGATGGTGGGAGAGACGGAGAGCTGGGCAGGAGGGGGCTTGCGGGGGCCCTGCTTCCCCGGGGTGCTGGGAGCGCTCCCAGAGCGGCACCGGGCTTCGCCCAGCCCGCGCCTGGTAGCGGAGGTCACCACGGACGTGTCTCTGGGTAAGGCCACGCGCTCCAACTTCTTCTGTATCTGCAGGTCGTCGAGACCTGCTGTTGTCAGGGTGCTGTCGGCACTTTGTAGTTCCAGTTGTCCTTTACTCCGAACTCTGGACGTGCAGTGGGCAGAAGGACTGAAAGACGCACAAATGAGAGACCTCTTGTCACCGCCCACAGATAACCGGCCAGGTAACAGGCGGGAGGAGCGCGCGGGAGAGCTGTCCCAGCCGTTCGGTGGTGCGTTCTGCTGCTAGTCCCCCTTGGAGGAAAGGGGCAGAAAGCCCCGCGGCCAGCACCGGCGGGGGGTTGGGGGTCGGCCCCACGGGGTGTTCAAAGTAGTGACTTGCAACACCTCCTCGCTGGAAGCCGCTGGGTAACGAGGGATGTTCTCTGGCTGCTGAACAGTCATCTGAGCCACTGTGCCGGTTTTCTGTCTGACTTTCTTCTCTTCAGGCTGCAACGGGTGTACTTTAGAGAGTATGGAAACACTTTCTTCCAGTTCAGGGAAGGAGCAGTTCTGTGGGTCATGCCACATTCGCCCGGATTTCAGCTCAGGTGAAATTTTGAGCAAATCAGATCTGCTTTCTGGCATGCACTGCACAGCCTACTGCTTACTCCCGACTTGTAATTCCGCTGGGCCCCTGCAGTTACTTTCATCCCTTTTGTTTTGAAATCAGGAGGTGGCTTT
>KL290345.1:2466-15409 GCA_000699545.1 Podiceps cristatus | reverse complement strand
TTGACAATTCTATGATTCTATGATTCTAACACCTTTGGGAATCCCCAAAGATTTTCAGATCCCTTATTCCAAAATGCCCATCCTTGAATGACTGCCCTGAGTGTAGTCCTGGTTGCTGTGGTCATTCTCCTTATTATCACCATTTATCTATTTAAAATTAAAGGTATCATCCTGGCATGATGTTTGGGGAAAGGGAGCTGGCTGGCTGTCGTACTCAGGCACCTCTGGTTTTGACAGACGAGTGGTTTTGGGAAACGCCAAGATGGTCCAAGAGTATTTTCTTGGTGTCTGGGACACACGTGGTGCCAGGGAGCAGGGAGCTTAAAGACCCAGGGATTTAATTTCTGGGGAAAAAAAAAAAAAAAAAAAAAAAAAAAAGGTTGTTTCTCCAACAAAAAGGCTAGCAAAGAAGGAAGTGGGCATTAAAGCAGCGTGCGCCAGCCATTCCTCTGTTCCTCTGCCCCAGTGGAGGGTGAATTCTACCCACAGAAATGGAGCAATAATTTACCTGGCCCTGCATAGCAACCATGGCACTTTTGTGAACCTGGCAGGGCTTGGTCTCCCCCTGAAACCCCCCTGTGGGGATAAATAATATAGAGGAAAAAAGGAAACAGTAATCCTCTATTTCTTACGGAAAGGAGATGGAGCCAGTGGGTTGTGCAAGCACTGCGGCACTTCCAGACCCCACAGTGGCTCTAACTCCTGCTGTGGTTTAATCAGTGCTCTTTGGAATGGGTGATTTTAAAAAATTTAGTTTATTTTTTTCTTTCATAGTAAAGCAGGAGAAAAAAATAGGTAAGCTTTACTTTCCATTTTCCAGAAATTGGAAAATTCCCTCAAATGGAAGAATTCATTGGGCACATTTCAGGGGGATGTGGGGGAGGGGAATGGTTTGGTTAGTGGCTATAGAAAATTGTGAAATTAATTTATGAAATGATGAAATGATGTTGTAATTTTAAGGAAAAGCATTGCAGAACCAAAGAAAGCATGAACAGATGTTGTACCAACAGTGAACTTTGCTCTTCAAAGGCTCTCAAGGTTCTTCCCAAAGCTGGAGGAAGATTTGGAGTAGCACATTTCATGTTGCAGGGGCCTCAGCCCTGTCTCAGCACTGAAAAGCCACAGGGGCAGGATGGTTAGGTAGCACTGAAGATGAAATTTAACCCTGTGCTCCTCCCTCGTCCATGCAAACCTGCCCCTTCACCTCTGCCCTGGAGCTGGAGCCCTTGCTCCAGTCTCCAGCACCACGGCACTTGCCTCTGCCCAAGGTGGGGTCAGGGAGAGTGGGCGAGATCTCCAAAAGTCTTGAGAAGAAAGATCTTGAGGAGGTCCTGGGCTGAAGCTTTTCCGCTGTGAGCAGTTTTAGCCTCCTCCCCACCCCAACAAGTGTATCAGTGAAAAAGGAGTTGGCTTTGGTGCTGATGCTCTGTTCTGGTTTTGCTTTTCAGTGATCCAAGAGGCAGCACTGCGTAAGTCCTGCTCCACATCTTCCCAGTGAAATCCTCTGTGAAAACGTTCAGACTGTTTTATTCATCCTCTCATTCTGTCCTAATGTTCTTTTTAGGCAGATACTTTATTTCCCCCTCCTCTGACCCCCTAATAATATGAAAGTTCACTCTGAAAAAATCATTAGGATTTTTTCCCAGAGTGGCTGTCAATGCTTTTTAACACTCTCAATTTAAGTAGTGAAAGTGTACTGAAAAGTTACTGGGTTTTAGGGGAAGAATATGGAAACCTAAGCTGTTGAGAATTTTCTTATAAAAATGTAGATTGCTTGATTACCAAGAAATTAAAACAAAACAAGCAAGAAAAAAACCCCCAAACAACAACAAAAAACCCAAACAAACCAAAAAACCCCAAACAACAAACCAACACTTGAAGAGGGTATATATTTTTGTTTGTTTTTTTGCTTGCTTGTAGCTCATGGAAATGCCATGAAATAGTCCTTTGGCTATTAAAAATGAGCTCTTGCTAAAATAGTGCCAATACAGATTGATAGGGAAAATAAATGCAGGTCAGCTCCCTCCGGAATCATGAGCATCCTTGCAACTGGAGTATGAATCAGTGCATCTGCCACCTTGATGACAGCCTCTCTCCACCCGTGTGGTCCTTTAGGTGGGATCCTAGGGAAGGGGCTATGTCACATAGTAACGGGTGTATGGTCGTCTTTGTGGTTCAGGGGGACCATGATGCAGAAATTGGTGAGTTTCTTTCTTAAAAAGGATTTTTTACAGAGTCTGTATAGGGTGGTGGGGTTTTGTTTGTTGTTGTTTTGGGGTTTTTTTCTTTTTTTTTTTTTTTTCCCCACTTATAAAGCGTGAATTGAAAAATGGTTAGGGATGGAGGGAAAGGGAGAGAGTGAATTTGAGAATGAAAAAATTAAATATCATTGAAGATGGTGTCTGGAGTGAGGATGGATGACTGCAGTGTGAGAGTGCCCTGCACGCCCTTGCTGCTGCACCATGATTTGGTGGAAATGCTGTCTAACAGGTCCCCTTGTAGGCGAGTGACCTCCCAGAGACCTTCTCCTGGCCCAGATTTGAGCAGGACAACCTGCACCATCACCTGTAGAGCAGAGCTCCAGGCTTGGGGTGGGAGAGGGCTTTGCATCGCCAAGCGTTGGCAGAAACGTGCTCTCCCGCATACGTAGGTGGTTATGGGAGAGGTCGTATCCAAATCAATATCCCACAACCCATTTGTTCTGATTTGGGTTGTTCTTCGGAAAAGTGAGCTGAAGAACTTGGTGAGTATTGTTCTTCCTACATGGGAGACTTTTCAATTGGGCCATTTTCTTATCTGGATTTTGCACATATTTTGCATGGTTTTGGTTTTCGTTTAGGGAAAGGAAGAGGTAACAAGTACTGAACTTATTCCAGAAACATTCCTTTCCTTTGCTCTCTCTGGTTTTTTAATTTATTCCCTGTATTCCTGCTATATTAAGAAGAAAATGCTTTTAGTTTTCAAGGAAAGTACAAACAGACCATAAATACCTGTCTGAATCAGGACAGGCAGCGTGATTATATATGTGGAAAATGGATGGAGCCTTTTCACATAGGTAGACATTGAAGTTTTGAAGCTACATGCCTTGTAGCTGTCTTGTTGATGTCTTTTACAAATATAGCAACAATTCAGAAAATGTGCAACTACACTGGCATATCATTATCCTGAGCTAATCCAGTACAAGTGTGTTCAGATTACCTCTCATCTGTGGTTATTGGGGTTTTTTTTTGAGAAAAAAGAAGATATGGAGAAGATATTCAGTGTCTATAGAAGAAGGTAACTAAAGTTTGGTCTTTCAGGTTGCTGAATCATCTTCCCTGCTTTACTCTCCCTTCCTGGTAGTTTCCCTCCTGCAGTGATGCTGGTGGGACCAGGGATGCTTCTGCCAGCCCTCACTTTACAGGCCAAAGTGTAACACTCAGATCCCTTGTTTGCATGTCCCAGTTTCTGGCAACTCTGGAGGGTCCTGCTCCTCAGTGAGCAATACTGGCCATGTCTTAGAGACATGGGGACTTTTTCAGCCTGGAGGTACGCTGACAGTCCTCTTCCCTCCCTGCTTGATATTATCTCTCTGCTTCATTTTCTGTTCCTTGCGCTAATCGTTACCTCATGCAGCTTCCCATGCCACAGTCTGCCCGTTTCTGCTTGCACCCTTTTTCTTCTTCCTTATGCAGCCCAGCAAAGATCTCTCCTGGGGTGAGTTCTGCCCTGATGTGTTGACTCCATCTCTCCTGCAGTGAAGGTGGTTCTGGATCCAGACACAGCCCACTGTGACCTTGTCCTGTCTGATGATTGCAAAAGTGTGAAACGAGAAGACATGCAGCAGGACATCCCCGACATCCCTGAGAGATTTAACCCATGGCACTGTGTGCTGGAAGGGTGAGATCGAGTTTAAACCAGAGGAGGGCAACTGGGCAGGGGGGCAGTGGGCAGGGCACTACCAAGCTCTCACACTCCTTCCTGAAATCCAGACCCCCAAGTGGATCCAGGTCTCTGGATTATGAACAGGGATGGGTGGCATTTTTCAGTGTTGATGAGGAGAGTCCCATCTTCACATTTCCACTGGCATCATTTGAGGGGGTAAGAGTCCACCCTTGGGTCTGGCTGGTTCCTGGGATGTGGCTCAAAATGTGGCCCTGATGAAGGGGAGGGAATAAGAGAAAGCTTTCTTAGGGGACCTCCATGATCCAGCCTCACAGAAAGATTTAGGCTGGAAAGAACTTGTGGAGGTTTCTGTCGCAACCATCTGCTCACAGCAGGGCTAACCTCAGAACTGCCTTAGGTGTCCTTGGGCCTTGTTTAGCTAAATTGTGTAGGATCTCTAAGAGTGGAGATCTCATTACCTCTCTGGACCTCTGTCTTGGTGCTGCACCTCTCTCAAGGAGAAGAATTAACCCTTTATCTCTGATCAGCTTCCCCAACTGCAACTCATGACTGTCACCTTTCGTCTTTACTCTTTACCTCTTGAACAACACTTCCACCGAAAAGACACTCCGCAACTGGGATTGTTTTTTAAATGTAGAGAATAAAGTTATTTCCGTGAGATTTGTCTGTATGTGTGTCAGCACCAAACACCTGTGTGTTTGAGGTGTTGTCTCCACCTCCTTTTAGCCTGTGGGGAGCTGCGGGCACTTTTGAGAAGATGGTTCACCGCATCCTGCCGGAGACAATGAAGGCGGGTCAGTGGGATCGGTCCGTGGCTGTGCTTGCCGCCGCACCTGCCTGCAGCACAAACCCAGGTGATGAGCTTGTCCGTGACCTGCAGACATCTAACACTGCAAGATGGATCCTGCCTTTGGTTGCTCGTTCTGGGGGAGGAAAAGCTGCTTTTGCTTACAGTGCTGAGGAGCCTGAAGCAGGCTCAGAATGTCCCATGTGGGCTGAAATGAAGCTGGAGAAACCAAAAATTTGCATGGAGAAGGAAATGTCACACTGAGGCATGTTTTTGGGCAACTCCGGACTACTTTGCTGTAGCGGAAACCACGACCTGCAAGGGGAAGATAGGATTATGTGATTCTTCTGAGGCCAGACATGCTTTTGCACCAGATCTTCCATTCAACTGATGTCCAGCAAGCATGGGCCGTCCCAAAGGAGGGCTTCACCATTACTGGTGCATTTCCAGGCTTCCCAAAATTGAAAGAGGATGCACCTGTGTGTGTGCTAGGGTAGGTCTGTTCATGTTCAGCCCAGAGCAGCTCCATCCTCCCACCATGGAGAAGCCCGAAGGGAACATCTCAGAGATGCAATTAGGGCTTTCACCTTTCTCTCCAGGCCTCTCAAGCCCCCAGGAGTAATGCTCCCAGATGCTGGTGGTCATGTCTCTGTTTTGTTCCTTGCCATGCACAAGGCCACACAGATGGCAGATCCCAATTCAGTTGTGAGGGCTGCAGTAGCTGAGGGGCTTGTCGAAGGACCCAGTGACAGAGTGCTCCAAACCCCCCCTGAACAGTTGACACAAGTCTATAGGGACAGATGGCATGAGGGTGGCCCCAACTGCCAGGGCTCTGAAGAGTGCTCAGACATTCATGTCCCTAAAGAAGGCTGGTGAGAAGGTGAAGGTATAGACCCTGCGCTCTGCACTGGAGAAGGAGTACTGTGTTCCTAGTCATAGAAACAGGCAACGGTTGCCTGTTTCTATGACCCTCGGGCAACATCACCTTGTGAACTCCTTCCCATTTCCCAGAGTCACATACAGTGTTGGTGAGGTTATAACGGAAGTGGGACGCAGCCTGGATCACCTTGTTCCCTCCAAACACCCACTTGAAACAGTCTATGGGTGAAATCATGGTTGGGGCAACAACCTCATGGGAGATTTACCCCTGGGGTGTGGGAACAGGCTCTGGAGCAGAGGAGGAAGCTGATCAGCTGGACAAAAAGGTGAACCTAGGACAGAAATGAAACACTGGACTGCAAATGGGCAAAAATATTGTTGCTAGCGGGATGGCTGACGTAACCCTCGTCTACCCCAGCCTTCACCTGAGGGAAGCAGGTTGAGCAAGGAGACACTGTCCCTGCTCCTTTGCTCTCCCCTCTTGGATGTCAGGACCCCAGGATCTCTCCTGGCCTCCTCCTCACTGCTCATAACCAGCCATGGGAAGAGTGTGCCTGCAGATGACTCCTGACCTGTGCACCCCTTTCCTCCAGTACAGTGTGCCCCTTCTCCTTCAGCAAGGCTTGTGGCAGTGGATTGCTTGAGTCTTCTGCTCCTTCTCCTTCAGAGAGTGAAGCAGATGGGGTGAAGGACCCTTTGGAGGTTCAAGGTGTCCTAGTGTGCTCATCTACCTGGAAAAAGGAGTCAGAGAGGCAGAAGCAATGATAAGGGCTGAGGGTTGGGAATGTGGGGCCATGGCATAGAAGAGCAACTGGTGGTGTCAAGGGGGATGTGGTAGGTCCATAGCTCCAGAGTAGAGTAGTGCTATGGAGGAGGGGAAACCACAAGCAGGCTTAATCCCTGGGATTCTATGAGAAGGCCAGGGTTACATTTGCTTTCTGTTGGAAATCAGAGATGCAGAGCCAAAAAGCAGCCTCTCAAGTTCTGCCTCCTCTGCTGCTGCCTCCAGCCCTTTTACTACAAGCTGAACTAAAATGCCCATGCAGCGAGCGGGCTGGGGATGAGAGAAGGCCTGGGAGAGAAGACAGGGCGGACAGCTGACCCCAATGGACCAGAGGAGTATTTCATACCCTGTAGTGTCATGCTCAGCAATAAAACTGGATGGGGGGAAGTTTCTCCAAGGTACTGTTGCTCGAGGACTGGCTGGGCGTTGATCTGTTGGTAGGAGGTGCTGAGTGAACACTTTTGCAGCACTTTTTTTTTTCTTTTCCCTCTCAGTCTTTCCTTTACTCATTAAACTGTCTTTATCTTGACCTACAAGTTTTGTTTTGTTTTGTTTTTTTTTTTCTCACTTGTTTCTTTCCAGTTCTGTCCCCCGTCCCACTACAGAGGCAGTGTGCGAGTGGCTGGCAGCTGCTTAGCTGCTGGCTGGGGTTGACCTACCACAATCCACAGACTGGAAAACCAATAAAAACCCAGTATCTCCCCTCCTCTGTAGCATCTCCCCTTGCAGCTTTTGGGTGACCCCCCCGCCCTGCAGTCCAAGATGCTCTGCAGTGACCTTGGGGTCAAGGAAGTGGAGACAGCTCGGCAGCAGGAGGAATTGCAAAACCGAGCTACTTCCTCTGCTTCTAATCTCCTTGCCTGGTCCGTGCTGCGGCTTTCTCCACAAATGTTAAAGCTGCCTTGCAGCTCTCCAGAAGAGCCACCCCCATTTTTCCTGGTAGGCCAGAAAGAAAGGATCCCTCATCTACACCACAAGCTGAGGTAATGTGCAGAACCTGTTTCTCGCGGGTGTGCCAATTAGGCTGCAGTCCCCAGGTTGAGGTGCCTTAAGGATCAAAGTCCTAAGCGTGCTGAGAAAGAGCTGCCTTGAAGCGGAGGAAGGGGCAGACATTTGTGCATGAAACCCTTTTCCTGGGGTGTAAAAAGGTGCAGCTTGGGGGAGGCATGCAAGGGCTCCCGGGTGCAACCCTCCCTCCTTTACTGCGCAGAAGCAAGAAATTATGGAGCTGGACACTGGTTGAGAGTTTTCCAAGGAGATGGTGGTTAAAGCGAGGGCCGTGCTGAAGGATGGGAGATGGGTTTAGCTGCTCAGGAAGCCGCAGCTCCCTTCCCACAGCTGTGCGTGCTGATAGTGGGCCTGGGCAGCCCCGCTGCTAGTGCTGCTGCCAGAGCAGTGCCCAGTCCTCAGGCAGGAGAGAGGCAAAGCGGCAGGAGAGCAAAGACTGGAGGGTCCATGGGTGAGTCCCGGGGAAGCGGTGTCCATTGGGGGGCCGGGTGCTTGGGGTAGCCACGTCTGTGCATGGGAAGCTCTTTTCACATGGTTCGTGTTCTTTTCTCATGAACCCAAATCTAGCAGAGGGCTCAGCTGGTGTTAAGAGCATATTCAGGGACTCTCTTCCAGCACATGGCTTCTCTGGGCTGGGGTAGGTGTGTGTATGCAGGGATGTGAATACTGCGGATCCACTGCTTTTGCAGCGGTGCAGGCAGCAATGCCACCCCTGTGGAGGAGGCACTGTGCGCGCGTCAGGTTCTGCCTCCCACGGAGGAGGATGAGGTAAGCAGAAGGGCAGAGATGGTGTCTCCTTGCTGACCCTGCTGCCCTAAGGGCGAGATGGCGAGGTGGGTGCTGGCAACAGGTGTGGGACTCACCCCTCCCTTCTGTCCCCCCAGGGAGGAGCTGTGGGGCTCAGAGAGCTCCCAGAGGGTCTGGTGGGGGATGCCAGCTCTGCTGCACACAGTGCTTGTCGGGGAAGAAAGTCAATGTGTAGGTGCTTGCCTGTCTGTGCCCATGCCTCTCAACTCTTCCCTCCAGGCCATGCAGGTCCCTGCCCTGCTCCTGCTCATCCTCCCGCCCCTGCTGCACCCAGCCGATGCTACTGACCCAGGCCAGCCCTGCCCATCAGAGATGAACAAGGTCAAGGACCTCCTAGAGGTGAACTGCACGGGGCAAGCTCTCAGCACGGTGCCCTCAGACCTGCCTACAGACACGGGCATCCTGCTGCTCAATGACAACTGCCTGGTGTCCCTCTCCACCGCCACCTTCCTGCCCTTTGTCCAACTGCAGGACCTTGACCTCGCTGACAACAAGCTGGTGGCTCTGCACACGGGGCCTCGGCTGCCATCCCTGCGGGAGCTGATCCTCTCCCGCAATGCGCTGGGGGCCCTGCCCACCTTGCAGGGCCTGCCTGTGCTCACCCGCCTGGCCGTGGCCCACAACAGCTTGGCAACACTTGCCCCAGGGTCTTTCCGTGCTGTGCCACAGCTACAGGACCTGGACCTGCGAGGGAATCGGCTGCAGACGCTGCCCCGGGAGGCCTTTGCAGGGCTGAGGGCACTCAAAGACTTGGACCTCTCAGACAACCTCCTGGAGGAGCTCCCCAAGGAGCTGCTGCAGGATCTGCAAGAACTGGAGACCCTCTGGCTCTCAGGGAACCGCCTGCAGACCCTGCCCACCCACTTCTTCCCCAAGGATCACCTCTTTGCATACGTCTTCCTCACTGAGAACCCCTGGCGTTGTGACTGCGACCTGCGCTACCTTCAGGCCTGGATCAGGGAGAACGAGGGCAGTGTCTATCAGCCAGAGCGGGGCCTGGAGAAGACAAAGGTGGAGGTCGCCCCTGAGAAGGTGCTGTGCCACAGCCCCCCTGAGCATTGGCAGAAGCCCATCATCCACTTCAAGGCCAACTGCAGCAACATGAGTGATGTGGATGAAGAGGAAGAGGACGAATATAATGATGGGGAAGAAATGATGGAGAAAACTACCACGATCACCTTCTTCCCCCCACATCCATCCATCCCCAAAGAGCACACTAGCATGCTCCACGTTACCTGGCCTCCCCTCACTACCCTGAGACCTCCCCTCAGCACCCCTTACAGTTCCACCCTCACCCCCATCACTTCACTGGCGATGCCTGCAAGCACCAGAGCTTCCAGCACCACCACTCCTGAGCCAGACAGTCCCACCGTCACACCCACACAGACCCCCAGCACTGCTGCTCTCCTTGTTGCTGATCCCACCAGCCCCCCGCAGAAATCTGCCACCTCACCATCAACCACCATGAGCACCAGACCTCCCAGCACCAGCAGCCATCCCCAAACCACCCTTGCTGCCGACACCTATGCCACTTTCATGGTGTCCACTGGCACGTTTTCCACCACCTCCACAGCACTGCCTTCTGCTGCCATGCTAGAGACCTCTTCTGTTGTCAGATCTTCTCCTTCTCTGACATCGACCACACCGGTGGTCTCCACCACCACGCTTTCCACTCATGCCCCAACGCCGCCAGCTCCCCTGCACACCTCACACTTCACCCAGCCTGCCCCTTCCCCTCCACCTGCACCTCCCCTGCTCTGCCCGTGCTCCACCCCAGGACTGACCGTACCCATGCTGCATTCGCGGGCAGGTGTGGAGGGTCCGCAGTGGGGGCAGTGGGTGCTGAGACATTGCTGCCTCTTGCACTGGATGCTCTACCTGGCCTCCTTGGCTCTGCTGGTCCTGACCATGCTGGTTCTAGCAGGCTGGCTGGCGTGGATGTGTCTGGTGGGGCGGCCCTCCTGGCACAAGCCCCTGCAGACCCAAGAGGTGCAGTATCCGCTGCTGCGGCGGAGGGAGTCGACAGGAAGCCCTGCGATGCATCTCAGCAGCTTCAAAAGCCCCCTCCCACGGCCCACGTTCTGTACCATCAAGGAAGTAGAGTTGTGCCCTGAGGTCACTTATTGCACGATTAAAGACCTGGGGATAGTCGTCCCAGGGAGGAGGGCACAGGGAGGAGGGCACAGTCCTCCTGCACGTTCCTCCTTCAGCACCACAAAGGAGCTGTGGGTCCACCACAGTCCTCTGAATGCCTCGTTCAAATCTTTCTCCAGGAAGCTGATGGTCACAAACCTCAGCTCCCTGAAGACCCCTTCTGCTTACAGCCTGGACAGGGGTGTCAAGGCCATCGGTGAAGTCAGAGTGAAATATGCTCGCAATACCTTGTAAATGCTTCTGTATATTCAGAGCCAGAGATGGAGCGACGTGGCTCTGCTTCATGTACCGTTGTTTTACAAGGGAAAGATCTGCTTGCCCATGGGGAAACCATCCAGCTCCTTCCCCTAGTATTACTCTCACATTCTGAGGTTTCTACATCTGAAATAATTACTTGGGTACTTGGCGGGGGGGGGGGAAGATGTCCTAAATTTGTCAGTGATAGTTTGGGGCTGACACTGCCTGATTTTGAGGTGAGTGTGGGAAAGCAGAGCTTATTTTGTACTCTGTGTCCCAACTGCTTCTGTTTGAATGATGCACATAAAGACATGCTATGCTTTCAATTGCCAAGTTGTTAATCACAGAATAAATATTCTCTTTGCCTGTATTTCAAATGGGTCCTACTTTCATTTCATCGGACCTCCCCTGATCCTGGCAGGGTACAGTGAATGATAAAATCCCATTGTTTTTTTCTGGTCTCATATAGCAATGATCTTGGTGATTAAGGATGCCTTTTCTTGTTTTGTAACGGTACTGTTTCTCCCATTCTTGTGCTTAGGCTCTGTGGTGAGGCAGCATGCGTTCACCTCTCTGGGAGCTTTGACTTCCTTTTGACACTTCTCCCACAATGCTGTGGCATCCAAGTTAGGCCATCAGCCTCTGAATAGCTGGAGAATTGGACAGGTAAAAAGTGGTGTGAAGGTCAGGATCAGTGGCTAGTGGTTAACAGATCATACTCCACTTGGATGCTGGTAACGGGTGGAGTACCACACGGAGCTGTGCTGGAAACTCTTCTATTTAACATCTTTATCAATGACATGGAGGAGGTGACCAAGTATGCTTTTATTGTGTTGGCAGCTGACACCAGGTTGGGAGGGATTAGTTTGTATGCTTGTATATGCCCAGGACTATGTTTGTATGCCCAGGACTATCATTCAGGGAGCACTATTCACCCTGAAGAAATGGGTTGACAAAAACCTGATGGAAGTCAACAAGGACAAATGCAAGGTCCGGTACCTTGGAAGACCACAGCAGTGCTGGTGGGGGACAGAGTGGCTGGGGAGCAGAGCTACGGAAAAGGACCTGTGTGTGTCAGTTGCCAGAAAGGTGAACAGAGAGCAACAGAAGCCTGGGCTGGGTTAACAGGAGCGTAGCCAGGAGACCAAGGGAAGTGATTATCCCCCTCTGCTCAGCATTCATTAGACCACATCTAAAATACTGTTTTGAGGAGTCAGGAGAACCTGCAACCCTCCCCAACACATCCCAGGACCCTCAATTCCCTCCCCAAAGGTATCACTGGTACCCCAATATCTCCCAGAATTACCTCCACCTCTCCTTACAAGTTGTCCCTAGGGTTCTCCCACCTCTCCACACAACAAGCACCCCAGGTCACTCCAGAAAGCCAAGACCTTCCAGAACCACCTAGGAACCCCAAAGCCCCCAGGAAACCTCCGGTGTCCCTCATCTACCCTGCCATCTACCCCCAAACCCTGGCACCCCCAGGATGCTCCTATTCCTTCAGGATCCCCCTTACACCCCGAGATGCCTCCCAGTTCCGAGACACATGTACCCCCTCCCCCATGCCCAATGAACACAGGCACCCAGAGCCCCAGTGCCCTCCACCCACTGCTCCCCAGGGGACCCAGGAATCCAGGCAATCCTGGTCCCCACTATCACCCATCCAGGACACTCAGGGTGTTGGTGCCCTGCTCTCCTCCTGTTCCTTGAGAGAAGCACCTGGATGTCTGGGCTTCCCAGCAGAAACAACAACATCCAGATGCGCAGTTCAGGACCCACTTTTATTCAACCCAAGTGTGTGTGTGTAAAATCGGGGGATGCCCAGCTCCCAGTGAAGGGGTCAGGGTGGGTGGTGAGTATTCCTGGAGGCATAGAGTTGCAGTGTGGGGAGTTTTTATATGCCACGGGGTCCTCACAGTCTAGGGCATGTACCCTGGAGATGGGGGGTTGCTGGAAATCACAGGAGGAATCCATTTTGGGGAAGGGATCTGGGTGTGATTTTGCCCCCATACATGTGCCCATGGATGCTACTCGGGGATCCCAGTATGGGGTACACAGCTTTTAAGCCCCCCTAAGTATTATTAGGGCTGTCAGGTGATCTTGAGTGGTACTCAAGGCAGCTGGGGCCACGCAAGGCAGGGGGTACAGTGAGGACACAAGCCTGGAGATCAGTATAGGCATGGGGCAAGGTGCCTCGGGTGATCCAGCGCCGGGTGCCCGGCTGGTAGGCATGGATCAGGTGGGTGTCCCGGTAGGTTTCATGACTGTACCCTCCCAGTATGAGCAGCTCCCCCCCCAGCACAGCTGCACTCCCAACTACGTGGGCATGGGGCAGGGGGCTGAGGAGGACCCAGATGTCCAGCTTGGGGCTGTAGACCTCACATGCCAGCTGGTCCCTGTAG
>KL290344.1:1740-12024 GCA_000699545.1 Podiceps cristatus | reverse complement strand
ATTTAAAAGAAACCAGGTGAATACTTTGAACTCTCACTAAGTGGCTCAGCAAACTTAAGACCTCTCCAGGTCTCCCATCTCCTAGGAAAGAAACTCAAAGAGGCTGTTTGGAATTCAGTAATTCCAGTAGCTTTCAAAAACCAAATGCTAAGGTCTACGTTCTTCTGTGAAAATCTGCATGTCATGTTTGAAACACCGCGTTCAGTACCAACATTATTTTTGCTCAGTTGAATGTTCATGTGATAATATTAAATACAATAACAAATTAATCAAGCTTTAACAATTAAACAGTGTTTGACTCATACTATTACAGTGCAAAAACCAAACACCGCTTACACTGCAGGCTACACTACAGGTCTTCCTCTCCCCTGCCTTAAGGGCACACAGTATTCTATTTCCAAGAGGAACAACACATGCACACTTTAAGATAACATAAACTGTAAAAATAAAGTTAAACTTTCCTTAAACCACCAATTTAAGAACAGACCGTTCATTTTCCTATTTCTTTATTTGTTCCCAGAACAGCACAACAGGCAAACGCATACCAGAAACTGTTAAAAAGAATTCACTTATTTGGCAATTAAACAATGGAGATAGAATATGGCAGACAGTACTTAAAACCAAATGGGAACAAACTTTCTTTTAATTAATATTTTCAAAAGACAATAAATACCTGCTATTATGTTCCCAGACTGTGCAACCACTTTGAATCCATCAGCTACTTTATCCACACTATCTCCGTGAGTGAGGAGCACGAGCTCTTCCTTCTGAAGGCCCCTAAACAAAGATTAAAAACTAGAATCAATTAAAAAAAAAACCAAAAAACAACACACACACACCAAAAAAACCCCAACAAAGACCTAACTACCTGCATTTCCAAGAGAAGCCCTTGGGGATCCCCATAAAAGCACTTCTCAATTGATCAGGCCCATTTGAAATCTATGTAGGACTTCCTTCCCAGAAATAGTCAACTCCAACTCCAAGATGCCTCCGCTGGAAGCTGCATAAGTTCTTGTACAATACATCCTTCATGCAAGAGGTCATGCATCTTAATTCAGAGGGTGTTTTTTAATAAACACGCCAATATTGAAGTACCCCTCTTTGACATGTAGACCCATCTAGAATCAATCATGATACTTGGAGTCCTGCTTTTTATTTCAATGAAGTTTTCTTGCTCAAAACTAAGTGTTCTCAGGACAATTCAGGCACCTCAGACTTTAGACAGGGTATAAAGTTCTGCAGTAGCCCTACAGGGGAAAGTTAATAAAATTGGAACGCTGGGTATGAGTAAGTTGTTAGAATTATTACAAGGAACTTGAGAGATACTGACAAACTACCAAGAAATCTAGTTCTGGTTTTATAAAAGATCACAAAGCAATTTTAAAGGAAGGTAGAAAACAAATGGTTTGAGATTTTCTAATACATTTCAAAAATGGAATGGGTGCCAACCAATACAAGAGCAATGCACTGCACAGCAGAAGGAGACAAGAGCTTAACACAAAGATTCTCACGTTGTGGTACACTTTATAGTACCTCAATGAAGATGTTCTATTTTGAAATAAGGGGTTTACTCGATATTCCAAATAAATAGGCCTAATTATTTGTTTAAATGAGTAATTTGCTTAATCATGAACACAGTTGTAAAAGCTTTATTAGAAAGCTAGAAATTAGGAATTACCAGATAAGGATGGGTGCAATTTTACTATTTTCTTTAAAATAAGCTTCCTCTCATCCAGATACCAGTTTCCAGACTGGTATTTCCAATATTGCTTTGGTAACTTAAAATGTCTACAAACCTGAACAGTGAACATGTGTTATCCAGAGTAATGCTGAACACTCCATCTTCTCTAACACTCTTCTTGTGCACCGTACCTCCAAATACCTTATTCATCATCTGTCAAAACAAGAATACTACATGAAAAAGCACCACACAATCTAGTACCACTTTATACCCCAGTCTGCCTATGACTAACAACAGCTCTAGCCCTCCAATACATACCAACCTAGCTTTTCATTATTATACTCATTTAATATATTGCTTTCCAAAATGGTAAGAATCTTTTTCAGAATTAATCACTGTTCTGTATTGGGCTCATTCCCTTCTGCCAGCACAGCTGAGGACTGCTGCAGCACACAACGAGCGGCACGAACCCACAACAGTAGACAATAGGTAGAGATGTGCAAAGTCTTGCATTTTCAATAGTGAACATCTACTTGCACTTACAAACAGCCGCTCTGCAAATCAGCTGAGTATATAAGGCCAGTTATCATAAAAACAGTTAAGCTGCTGGACAAAAATCTAAATTACCTACCCTTAAAGGGCCCTCATATAGGCTTAAACATCTCAAAATCTGGCTCCTCAGCTCTGGAGAACCAGTCAAAAACTTTAGTCTATTACCTTAGTGGTATTTTTGCGACTCTTAATAATCCTTGCTGTATCAGAGTAGTACAATTCTCAACCAGGTTTTTTCTAAAACCTCACGTTGTAGTTTGGAGCTGGATATCTGCATTTTAGATTTCATAAGTCTCAAAGATTTTTTTTCCTTGCAGAAATAGCTAGCAACTTAAAAAAAAATAATTTTAGAGTTTCACATTCCAACTACTACAATTTTCAGAGATTTAAGGCTTCATTTTCGATCTAGTTTGATATCATACTCACCATGCTTGATTGAATTCAATCTTTTATAATGAAGTAGCAGTGCGTTAAAACGCACACTTGATTCATTTCCGTAAAGTCAGCCTTCAGGAACTCCCCTGCTAAGGCTAGCTAATGTGGCTTTCACTTTGCTTGGCATTTTAAGGCTTATTTTAATATAACACACATTTCCCTTTAGAACAGGGAGTGCCAACATTGTTTCCGTAATTACCAGCCTTTCTAAAGGAGTTTTTCCAGCCATTATTCAACACCTCTAAAGGCCTAGTAAATCACTAACCCTGGAAAAAACAAACAAACAAAACCACCTACAACAAGGAGCAGAAGTCATGCATCTAATCCACCCCTTGACTCCTTGGAAGTTTTTTTCCACTCATCTTGGATCTACTAGATCACTGCAGGATCACTAGTCAGCCCTGGGGTAAATAAGGGGCAGGGGGGTGGGTAAGCACTCTTAAGAACTATGCTAGAAACACTGCACGCTTGAAAACCAAAGGGAAAAACTATGTCACTTGTTCCCATGAGGGGTGCATCGTCCAACACCAACTACACACCATTAGTTAACGACTGCCGGGTTGTATTTATTGTGACAAAAAGGCAGCGTGAAACTTAATTCACAGCACTTAAACCAAGAAAAACCATCTATCCTATTGATAAGGCAGAGCCAAGAGAAGAACACAGGGTATGCTCAGTTCACCAATTAGGACTTTAAAAGCATCTTTCACACATCTGGCATACTGCACATATGCGAAACGCAGGCCCTTCAGCAGTTCATCTTCTGCTGCTATCAGCAATGAGGCCTAGAAGACAGCTGTGGACAAACGTATCTCTCAACAGCACCTGCATGCCATAGCAGATTCCAAGAACTGGTTTTCCTATTGTAAATATTGCTGGGTCGAACCATGGTGCATCTTCTGCATAGACAGAGTTTGGTCCTCCAGATATGATGATAGCTCTGCAGGCAAAAGAAATGGAAAGCATTAACTCAAATATATCGTTTACTTTAAAATGTCTTCATTTGCTTTAAACATTGACATTGCCTCGTAATATTCCTAGAACTCCACATAATTCTAATATAAACTTTAATACAGGTATCCTAACATACAGCTTAACTTTGCTATGCTACAGCTGTCAAAACCAGCAGCTTACCAGAGAAGTATTTCATCAGTATTTAAACAAAGTCAAATATAAACCATCTTAAAAAGTGACTGTATTTTAAATTCCTCGTAGCCAAGTGTCAACTACGAGAGAAGCAAGATGGCTAGGATGAAATGCAGAGTATTAGCATTAAGATATATATACTTCACGATGTCCGTGCCATCGCAGAGGAGTTGCATTCAAAAAAAACCCCACACTCCCAAGCTTGCAGAGCTGCTGAGAAAATGTCCCTTAATCCCCCCTGATTACAAAGTGAGTTGGCATTAGCCACAGCTTGCGAATTAAAAGTCAAAAAACATGCAAGCATTTACGGTTTGAAGTTAATACTTCACGCTGCAACAGAAAGTTAAATCTTTTCAAAGGGGAAGAGAGAGCTTTTGCAAACCACGACGATTTGCGAGATCGTGAACTGCAGAAGCAGCAGCCAGTTGGGCAACGCTTTTTGGCCTCGGCCCAGGACCTAACATGGATGTACCAGACCTTGGACTCACGTACTGTTTATTTCACAGAGAACATCAAATCTGTTATTCAAAGCGAGAAACGCAAAATGGGACGAGAGAGAAGTTGCATACGCATGATTAAATGCATCTAATAAAGCTTACTTCTAGCATTATTTAGAGTGTTTGTCATGCAAGTACTAACAAAATAGAATTTTTCTATTTTTAAGCAGCAGAAACAGGGAGCGCGCTTACATTGTCTGTACCACCGGCAGAAGTAATCATGTAATAACAAGCCCACGTAGCGAACGCCGGGTCTCAACTGCACTCAGGCAGGGCACCTGCTCCCACCGACGCGCGGCAGCCCACCTCCGCCTCCTCGTTCCAACACGGGGGGGAGGAGGAGGGCTGGACGGGGGCACCCCGCAGAGCCAAAGCACAGCGGTTTGCAAACTGCAAGAGGCAGCTTTCATTCCTCTGTACCTCGATAAGTCAGCTCCGGAACAGGCATACAGCTGACACTGCCTGGGGTAAAACTACCCCCAGCCTGACAACTAGTACCCGCTGCACCTGCAGGGGTTCCTCTGCTCACGTCGGAGACGTGATGGAGGTCCTGAACTCGGACACCGCCAGGAAGAGCCTGACAACTCTTAATGCCTGGTGGTATTACTGCTTCCAACAACTCCATGTATAGAAGCATTTGCTTAAGCGCCATATGTACAGAACACTATTTAGTATTAATTAAAGGAAATATAGCCACACCTACAAACTGAACATTCTTATGAGAAGTTAAAATAGTTATACACTGTCCTATTCAAAAAGTAGAGTCTCGAAAATCTGCTTTTTTCCATACTAATTAAAATCCCACAGACTACAGAAAGGTTATCCAATGTGCCCAAGCATTAAAGAAAAAAAATTATGAGCTGAGGGCGAGAGAGGAACCTGCATCTTCTCAACTGTCAAGGAAAAAATAAAACTAGCATGGGATGTAGTTTTTGAAAGTTTTACCGCAGCAACATGCAGTCTCTGAGATACCTTCTTCCCTTGGTATGAATACACCTTTTTCTGGTTTACCTTAAACCACTTCCAAAACCACCTGACCTACCTTTGGAAAGCCTGTTTGCAATGGATTAAAGGCACATCAGGAACCACGTAAAAATACCAAGAGTAAAATGCACGCATTGATACCCCAAGCTCAGGACTCCCGCCAGAGCTCAGACGCTGCCAGGACTCAGACTAATGCCTGTGGAGCCCATGACCACGGCACCTCCTCGGCCCAGGACCAGGGTCTTGTGGAAACTGCTAACACTTATGTCACATTTAAATGACTTTTGTCACTAGAGATTGTTCGGAAACTACGAGAATTGAGGAGCTGGCTTTTTAAACACATTGTGGAAATACAGTTTAGTGAAATGTTCAGTTTTGCTGCCTGTCTCTTTGCACAGACCAAAGTGCGGCTCCTCAGCCCATTCAATGCATGGGCTGCAACACAGAAACCTGACTATTCCCATGACACGTGGAATATACATCAAAACCTTGCAGTAAAACCACAAACTCATTTTACAACAGTCACTGAACAAAGGCACCCAACGGCTGGCTTCAGCATTTGTTGAGCTGTCCTGGAGGCAAATGATTGACTGAGGCTGTGGACACAAAGCTTATTGACCAACCTGGGTTACCGATAACCTGAAACCAGGGTCTTAACCTTGAGAAGTGACCCTTTGAATAAAGAGGGTTTGCCACATTTTAGAAAGCAATTATTTGGAATGACAAGTCCAACAGGTCTAATCATGAGACCTTGAAGAACCTTCAACTGTGAAAAGAAAGGGGGAAAAGGTCTTCCTGCTACAAACCTGCATCAAGGCAGCACAGGTCTGAGACAAAACATCATTAGTACTACGACCCACACCTCAAATCCAACACACGGGAGATGCAGGAACTCTTTTTAAACCAGTAATCAGGTATGGCCATCTTTTAAAGACTTGACTGTTGGAGAATTATAAACAAGGTCTGACAAGAGAAGGTATTTTTTGGAACATTTCTGAAAGAGAACTTCTTCACCCAACAGCTACCGGATAGATCCAGCAGATCCTGGTTTATCAGTTCTCTGTGTTTTCAGAGAAGATCAGAAACTTCCTGTTTGACTTTAACTAAAATATACTGCTCCCTGGTTCACTAATTACCATTGATTAGAAAAATGCAATTCTGCAACACAGCACTGTCTATCTGTTGCCGGGCACAACCAAGAAGCACACATGCAGTGTGTTTCTGCATTTGTACCCAACTGACAAGTACAGTCTTTGATTATTTGTAGACTCCAGGGTATTTATTTTCCCACACAAGAGGGGCATACCCTGGTAAGCATAATAAAAAAAAGAAGAAAAAGAAATGTACAAAGTGCTAAACAATCGTGAGGCATTTTCTTGCTGCAAACAATGAGTGGTAGTTCCAGTTCGTGTTTTTAGTTGCTTCCCAGAAACAGTTTGGCATGATTTACAATATCTTCAGTACCCAAGGTTTTTTTTTTGGTTTTTTTAAATTAAACTAAGAAAATTTTTACAAAGCCACAAAACTTGTTTTCTTAATAGCTGCCCTATTTTAACAGGTAAACCAGCAAGACCATTTAAATTTTTGCAGATACATATTTAAAATGCAACCTCTTAAATGATACTTAGAAATGAAAATGATTAAAGTATATTAAGGCATGAAGAAGCAAATATACAAAATTTACATCACTGCACAAGTTCCCCCAGCAAAACTCAGGTGTTTCTGTAGATAAGCTACAGATGCAATCATTAACCTCGTTCCAGTGAAAGCCATTGCACAAAAAAGCCCAGGCAATTCCCATGGTTAGGTCAGACAGAAAGGGGAGAACGGGCAGAGGCATGGCAGGAAGGACCTACCGAAAGCCCTGCTCTCTGATCGCGAAGGCTGGCGTTTCCAAAGGGAAGATCTCGGACTGGACGAACAGCTCCCGCACCCGACGATCTATGACTTTTCCGTACTGCGCTCCGGCATCAAGGATGACAACGGCTCCCTCGTAGTGGTGCTGCCCATCCTTGAGCTCTCCTCCGGCGTTCTCCGGCTGCGAACATCACTCACGTCAGCACTTTATGGCAACACATTGCAGACTGCAGACTTTAAGCCAAATCTCTTAACTAACATCTGCAAAGCTTGCCTATATGTTAATTTATGATTAAAATAAGGACTAGCAGAGAAACTTCTAAATGAAAAAAAACCCAAACAAAACAAAACAACAAGCCACGTTTATAAGGACCAGTAGATGCATTGGCAAGATAAAGGGCTATGCATTAACACAGCACATCCCTCCCACACAGCCACGCAAACGTGACATCCCCATCCCAGGACAAGGGGGAATGGCAGGACAAGGGGGAATGGATTGAAGCTGAAGGAGGGAAGGTTTAAATTAGATATTAGGGGGAAGTTTTTTACAGAGAGGGTGGTGAGGGGCTGGAACAGGCTGCCCAGAGAAGTGTTGGGTGCCCCATGCCTGGAGGTGTTCAAGGCCAGGTTGGACGGGGCCCTGGGCAACCTCGTGTAGGTCCAGGCCTGGAGGTTGGTGGCCCTGCCTGTGGCAGGGGGGTTGGAACTCTGTGATCCTTGGGGTCCCTTCCAACCCAGACCTTTCTATGATTCTATGATCCCCAAAACCAAACGTGGTACAAACCGGGGCAGGGGAAGGGAACGCTGATAAGCTAATGAAGGCAGAGCTTTCCCTAAATAAGAAGTCATATGCCACTACAGCTGCTCCTGCTTTTCCATTTCACAGCTCCATACAAAACCCAGCCCACCCCATGATAATTAAGTGTATGTGCCTTTTTCTCAAGCAAAACAGGACAGTGCAGAGGCAGAAGAGAAATGCTTTTCCCCATCACACTGCCTCATACGCTGAACTTTCACTTGACATTACCTCCTGGAGAGAATAAAAATGAGAAATTGAGAACAAATGTCTCTGCTAAAATGATTGAAAAAACCCCAAACAAACAAGTTTTGACCGCAGCATTCAAGCACATTGCACATCAGAACAAAGCAACAGCTCTCTCTGACCCCATCCCATCTGAATTGGCTGGCCGACTTCAGCTAAGTCTGAAGGAGGGCGAGAAAACACAAGGACAAGTTTCTTCTTTTTTAAAAAGAAATTGTGAAAGGAGCCACCTATTCCATGGAAGTGTCCTTATCAGAGGATCTTCAAGGAAGAACGTGAATTCAACTTGTGAAAGCCCCTTCAAACCCCCCACCAGAGAGAGCGGGGTCACAAGAATGGTTTTCTCTTCCAGTGGGAGGGAGGGAACCACCTTTAGAGTAATTCCGGGCATATTCACCTAGCAATTTCTAAATTAGCAGTTCTTGCAAGAGACACCAACGTCCTTACCCTTTCCTGACCCCATCTCATGGGAAACACTATTTCTTCCAGTGCTGTTTTTTATTAAAAGCCTTACAGTGTTCCAGAGCGTGCGCTGTAGCTTGTACCACGAAGGGGCAGAGCCCTGCAGCCCTGTCGGCCTCGTGTCCGAGATTGCCCACTTCCACGAGAGTAGGGGGGATGAAAGCAGTCCCCTCCGGAGCCTCTGCACGGATGGGTCCCACCTGCCAGCAGCTGTACCCGCACATTGTCCCTAGCGCTTCCCAACCCGCAGACCATCCCCGAGGACTTGCAGAAGGAGCGAGAAGAAAGTAGTACGAGTCTGTGAGGGCAGCTTTTACATTTTACAACTAAAAAAAAATACTAAAAAACCAAGTTATTGTTGGCATCAGCTCGGCTGGACAGATGGCCGAGCATTTACATCTGTAGCTAGGGAATAAATCTCCTTTCCAGAGCTCTACCCTACCCAGGTGCAGGTAGCTGGGCCCAAGCAAGAGCTGCAGGGGGAGATGCGTGTGAAAACAAAAAGAGCTCAAAGTTACGTTGGAAGTAGTTTGAGAAGCATTGCATAAGGCGGCATAAGTAGGTCTGTATCTCAAATGAACCTGCACCTTCCTTCGCTCTCCTCAGCAAAAGCAGGACGGTGATCCCCATCCCTGCGTCCCAAGGACGAACCGGGCGAGCCTCTGCGTTCCCGTTATCCAGGGTCACCCAGAGGGAAGTGCTCGGCTCCCGCGCTGGCTGCAGCCCCTGCTCGGCAAACCCCTTCCGAGCCGGCCCTGCTGCTTCGCTCGCGCACTCAGCATGGCGTCATTTTGCACAGCGATCAGAGGAACACTTTCACAGGTAACTGCATCAACATTAAAATTACTTCTGAATTATGTGGCCCTGGAAGAGGGCTGTTCAAGGCTTCAAGGAATAGCTCATTGCCCGAGTTTCAGTAAGAGTCCATTAATACCCCCCCCAAATCTCAAAATCCAGCACCTAATCATAGCTCAGAAGGTCTTTCCTCAGATAAGGACATTTGGGCTAAAATCCAGTAAAAGCACTGCGTTCATTGAGCAACACAGATCTCCCTATGGGGAGCATGTCAGATGAGGAAGGCAACATGCACCTCATCAGAAAAAAAAAAATAAAAAATTCAATCAATGGCCTAGTAACCTGCTGTTCCTTTGGATGTGGGCTTAGGGTAAACTTACATGCTGAAATCATTTTCTCCCAG
Source organism: Podiceps cristatus (assembly GCA_000699545.1). Taxonomy (NCBI): domain Eukaryota; kingdom Metazoa; phylum Chordata; class Aves; order Podicipediformes; family Podicipedidae; genus Podiceps; species Podiceps cristatus. The sequence continues at coordinate 2,170 of KL290344.1, read as the reverse complement.
TACTATGCAGGGTGCTGCCCTGCTCTCTGGCAGCACACTTGCAGCACATCCCCCAACCCAGGAGCGAACACGGGCAATTATCACCACACACACCATCTCGGGAGTTTCTGTACGTCCCGTTTGAGCCAAAGCAGAACTGTGAGGAGGTTCAAGCTCTGAAGAGAGCCCAGTAGAAACGGCACCGTAAGTCACATGCGAAAACAGGAAGGAGAGAGGCGTAAGTCAGTACAGGGCCTGGCTTTAGCTGTTTAAAGGCGCAGTTCCAAGGCTAGAGATTTCGAATCCAAATTTAATAAGGGAAACTTCATTTAATACAATCAAAAAAAGAGCAGATGCTGTTAACATGCAGCCAACGGGGCAGTTTAGCTCATGCATCTGTATACCATACGCATGCCAGGAGAAAGATGAAGCAGCCAGCCCAGCTCCGACA
>JMFS01140325.1:0-10693 GCA_000699545.1 Podiceps cristatus | reverse complement strand
GCGGCGACAGCGGGGCCGATCCCGGCTGCGGGTCTGGGAGTACAACGTGCCACTGGGAAATGCGGCTGAAAACAGCGAGCCCCCTCCCGAGAGCGGTGGTATTAAATCCATGTGGGGACCGCCAGCTGCGCCTCTTTTGTATGGGGTCAACTGTTCTTGGTGTTGCACCACACGCAGATTAAAGAGGCCTAAGCCAGTCAATAAAACACATCTTCAGGACAAAAACAGCCCTTGTCAGGGAATGATCTGTCTTTTTTCGAGGCACGTCTTCTCCCTTCCCCCTGCTCCCCAGTACGTGGCAATACCGACTCCTGCTCCTGGAGGTTCCCCGAGCCTGCCACAGCAGCTCTTCTGCTTTGCAACCTCCATTTCCCCCGTCCCTGTTACAAGTGCTGCCACAGCTGTTAAACAAACACGGGTTGGGCACAGAAAGCCTGTGACTTGCCAGCATCCTTTAGGGAAGCTGGTCTGCGGTCAGCGGGGGGATGCAGGCCGTGTACTTGCAGCACGCCAGCAGCCTGTGGCAGTTCTCCTCTGGATGCTCCCAGTGTGTAAGAGCCATGAGGTAGGTTACTCAGACTTGAAAATGGAGGACGGTAGTGGTAACCAGCCTGTTGTTTGGTGGAATAAGTCTCAGTGTTACTTCCTGTAATGGTGGTGCTGAAAGTGATGTTTTACTTGGCTTAGCTGCTGGTGCAGAGAGCAAAACATCTTCAGTACTAGCTTTGGGGTACCTGCTACTTATAAGCATTGTCAATTATAGTTGTTTTTTTTGGGTGGGGTTTTTTTTTTTTGGTTGGTTTTTGTGGGGGTTTTTTGTTTGTTTTTTAAATAGTCTAGAGAAGTATTTTGGGTTTTTGTCAGCATCGTGTCTGTCAGACATGATAGGAAAGGATCATCTTTTCTACCTCTAAAACTGAGGGTGGAGAATGGCTATACCCCCTTGTTTGGGAGGGAGGGCTTTAGGATGTGAGAAATTGGCAGGAACAGCACTGAGATTTTGATCCCACAGCTCTGAGCTATCAAAAACTCTCATCCCAGATGGGGCAACTAAGTCCCTTTCTCCGTGTGGCTTGTTTTTTTTTTTTTTTTTTTTTTTTTTTTTTTGGATTAGGATTAATTACTTGTCTGGAACATGATGGTTGGTTGGTTTCTTGTGTGTGTGGTTTGTTTTGTTTTTTTTTCTCCCTCTCTCCCCCCTTCCCAGTGGCAGAGGAAACCCCCTTCAAACTTAGGCAAGGATTGGATTGGTAGTATAGAAGGCTAGTCTTACTTGCTCTTGATTGCTAGCTTGAATTAATTCACCAAGCCTTGCTCAGAGGCCAGGATCCTATTCATTCTTTGTGATTTACAAATCCCCTATAAACCTTTTATGGTTAGTTGAAACTGATTTATGAGGTCCTGACCTAGGAATACGCTGCTGTGACTATATTTTCTGTGCTGTACACAATTTTCTCCTATGATTCTGAGCAAGTAGTGCCTTTATAGTGAACTCATTTGATGCTTTGCCTGTATCTTGCTTAGTGTGAAAAACAAGTCTGTTATGTCTGCTATATCTGTTTTCTTGCACATAACAAGCAAGGACTATTTAAATAGATACTCTTATTTGCAATCAAGATGACTTTGATAAAGGTCCAAAGCTTACAAAGGCTATGTGAGGTAACGAGGGGAAGGGAGCAGCATTGAGCAGTAGTTTATTTTGTAACATCCAGATAGACACAATAGATATCTGCACCAGTCCTGATATCCTTGGGGGACGGTAATCTGTCCAGCGTGTTCAGACCTGGAGGAGGAATTCTAAAGCAGCAGCATCGGCAACAGAGAAAGTCTGCGTGCTGCCGTCATGGGAAGGTAATTATTAATAGGAACAAACTTGTATAATAACAGTGCAAAGAGAGTGAAAGCACTTAGTTGCTTGCTTTGGAAAGATTAACTAGTGTACCTTGCACTAACACATAGCTGCACACATGAAATGTAGTTCTTGTATTCCAGTTCTTAGCCCAGTGTTCCTGTCGCCTCAGGCAAGCCTCTTTCTCTTCCGTAGCAGTAGGTGGGTGGTCTTTGGAGGTACCCCAACTGTACATCCTGTGTGTGGACAGCTTTCTTGACTGCATGCCTGGAGAGTGAGAAAAAAACCTAGTGCTGTTGGTGATACGCTTGCAATAGATCCTGCCAGTGGCAGGAGGATAAGAAAATAAAGGCCAGTAGAGAAAATGGTACGTACATCCCTGTGGTCAAAAGCGCTTGTGCCATGTGCGTTGTGGCTTGGTGCAGTTTTATAAGAAGTGAGTGCACTGAAATTTCCCGCCTTGCAGTTAGTTCTCCTAATTCTCCAGGTCTTCCCATTCCTTGTGTGTATTGAGGTCCCATTCAGAGTCTGTTGAAGCCAGCGGGAGCAAGTGGATTTTGGATCAGGTCCTGTACCACTGGCTGAGTTTCTTTCCCCCTTGTGTTCTCTGATGGCGCCGGCTGCTGTGTCAGTTCCTCCGGTAGCTGCGTGCGGGCTGGCTCAGGCTGGCTGGGGCTGGCTTGCAGGCAGTGCTGACTCAGTGTCGCAGCCCTGGCTCTCCCTTGGCTCTCTCCTGCGCCTCTAAGAGCCGGGGGGGAGTTTTGATAGAGGTACGTGGACACCCTGAGGATGAATTAGTGTCCTGAGGCTTAAAGCATTTGATCAGTGCAGGGCTGGTGATGGCTGTTTTACTGGCAAGTAGCTTGAGTCACAAATGATATATCATAAGGGAACCCAGTAAGCTAGTTTCTCAACTGGATGCAAACAAAAGGGAGATCCAGAGTTAGTATTTTACCAAATAATGAATGCTGAAGGTTTTTCATGTCTTTTCCAAAAAGTAATCTGTATCTTCCAATTATTTCATAAAATTGCTGTAGATCCCTAAATAGTCATAAACCACAACTAGCAGTATTTATGTTATACTCAAACGGTACTGTATAAAGTGGGAAGAACAAAATATGTTGTTTCAGTTTCTGCTATTTAAATTTCTCCATTTCTTGCTAGCGTTGAAATGAGAGTACACAGTTCTTTTGCTGATGTGGTTTTTTTTTTTTTTTCTTTCTGTGTTATTTTTTTTTTTCATTTATTGTCTTTTGGTGGTGGTAAGATTAAATCCTAGCAAAGAAGAAAAAAAAAAAAAAGACCCACCACCAAAGCTCTATTGATGTGTTAAGAAAAATGGAAATAATTTTCCCCAGAAATCTTACATGTAGATAAAGGCTTGTCTGTGCTTTTGCATAACTGACATTTTAAACTTACTCTTTTTTTTTTTTTTTTTTTTTTTTTTTAACTAACAGTGAAAAGTTTGTGGACTTCACCATGCAAAAACTTGTGCACATGGCTAATTTTCCACACATGTATAGTCTCATGGGCATGCACACATGCTTAAGGCTCTCTGGGGTCATGGTAAAGGCAAAAAAAAAAGTGTTTTTTTTTTCAAGTGATCTTGAAAGTGTTTATTTTTGTCTGTGATGTTGAGGTGCTGTGGGCCTACACTTACAAGTATTTGCCAGACAAGGGCTGGAATATGGAGAAGGATGTTTGTGAAATACAGTTTTCTAGCAGCTACCAGCATTATATTTGTAAAAGCAATTGTAATTACTGTTTCAAAGCTGTTCTGTACCTCTTACCTTGAGAACACTTTGAGCCATGTTTTTTCAAAGTTCGACTCGGTTGTGTTGGGGATGGGTTTGGCTCAAGATCTTTTGGTCTAAGCAAATTGAGTTTAATTTTCTTTTAACCATATAACAAAGAATAGGTACTGATTGCTTGCCAAACATTTTTTCCCCTCAGAGATTCCAAACAAACTTAGAAAGAAAAAAGCCAATATTTCTAGTGTTTAACTTCTTCAGAATCATCTTGTGTTTTGGCATGTTAAAAAGGAAAGTGCGTCACAAGTCAAGTTGGCACTTTATAATACCATCAGTAATACTCATTGCCGCATCATTAATTTTAACTGACACTGCTTCAATCTTTCTCACCACAGATTTCTTTAATTAAAAAAAAAAATGAAGTTCTTTTCACTTATTTCTGTATTTTCTTCAGTTGTATTCTTCCAGTCTTGCAAGAACAGGTTCCTGTCCCCCATCAGGAAATGGATAGGAAGAAAAGCTCAAAGACCTTCATGTAGCAGCTGCCAGAGTGTTCAGGGAGATATCCTTGGAAGGAGGAAGCTTGTTTTCTTGAAATCAAGCCAGAAAAATGCCACTTTTGCCTGACGCTTAAAGGCAAGCAGTAGTATGGGAAGAGAGTATGGCTGCACCAAGGACCTGTTTGTTGGCACTGTTTTAAAAGAAATACCTTCCCTTTTCTTCTTTCTCCTCTTTGAGTATAAATCAGGATATGGAAACATGTTGTTCATGTAGTCTCAAAACTATTGCTACCTATAATTGTCTTCCTTTTTGCTTGAGTTCTTTCCTCAGAAGTGATTTGTTCTAAGATTGAAATAGTAGTGATATTAAAAACTTCAGAAACTATCAGGGTGTAAAATACCATCCACCCTTAGGGGAGAAGGAAAGTTATTTGTTGCTCAGATTTTTTTCTTTTCAGAGACTCTTGGTGAAGACAACTCTGATGAAGAAGCAGGAAAAAACAAACCAAACCAAACAAAAAAACAGGCTGAAAGCATTTGACAGCCAGCAGTGGGTGAGGATAGCAATCACCTTTATTCATCATGGTCCTGCATTTTGTATTGTGTGATCAAAAAGAAATGGTCCTGTTCTTGTGACCTGCCTTGCTCTTTGTTAGTGTTAAAAAAAGAACCTTCTCTGTATCCGGTCTTCTTGTTAGAAGTTAGGCATCTCAGGTGTTCTGTCTTATGAACATCTCATTTGAAGATCAGGGAGATGCAATGGAAGATTTCTTGGACCCAAGGGGTGAGCATAACAGATAATTAAATGCTGTTGCTGCCTTTTCCTGTCAAACATCTCTTCAAACTGTTTGCGGTGCATTAAATTTGAAAAAAAAACCCACAATTCCCAAAATGGAGTTTTAAAATCCCTCTCTATTCACTTGCTCAAAACTTGTCGGTCTGAGTCATGTCTCCTGATGACTTCCCCTGTATGTCAAGACCATGGATGAGACCACCTAAATACAGGTGTCTATTGCTGCTTTAGATGTTTTACCTGTGACATTCACATGGAGCTGGTAAATGCGACGAGACCTACAGCCAACAGTGTCCTGGCGCATCTGCTGGAGACAGCGATGCTCTAGATGGACCCCTTCCTTCCCTAGAGTCATTATGTGATGATACACATGGAAAGGAGAAACCAAATAATTAAGGCTCTTTATAGCCCTTGCAGTAAAGCACTGAGGCAGGTTCCTACCCACCTCCATGCAACCTCATGGCTACAAGCCACAGCCAAGATGCAGGTGGGTTTTTTTGTGGGAGTTTTTTGTGGTGGTGGTGGTTTGGTTTGGTTTGGTTTTTTCCCCTCCCTTGGACTTCATTCTTTACAAGTCAGCACTGAGATAAGTTTCTCTATAAAAGGTGTTCCTGATTGCCTTTGGGTTCTACAGAAGCCAAGGATACCACACCTGTAGTGTTTTCAGTAACAAGCTCGCTAAAAGCAGCATTGTTTTTTTGGGGTGGACTTTGTTCAAAGTATTTTATTTTTGCTGCAGTGATTTTCCAGCTTGGATATATAGCTCAAAGGAAAAAACAAGTGCCTAGGATGTGTATATGAACATGACATCTGAATATCTATCTGTTCTTCAGCCGTCACAGAATAGGAAAGAAAGAAATGTACACGCTTTCAGCTGATGTGAGAACTTGCATGAAGAACACCCATGCCTGGAATAAACCTAGTGCAGGCTTGCTGAAGCTGTGTGCGCAAGAGCTGGAGGCAGTTCTATAATCTTGCAGTACTTTAAGGTCAAAAGAAAAGCTGGTAACACCAGGGAGATCTTTCATATACCTTGATGTGTGCACATGCAATGTTAATTTTGTCAACAAAAAGTAAAATTTGTTGTCTATCTCAGACTGATTAAAAAAACAAGCTTATACAATACTGATTTGCTAATCATTGAAAATAACCTTTTAGTTCAAAAGCTTCCTCTGTGAATATTAATATTTTGTATGAAAGTATTATGTAATAGACATTTTGTTGCCTTTGCAGTCCTGCACAGAGGAACACATTGTTAAGCTGATGTCATTTGGATTATTCAGTATAAATTTGTCCACTAAAGCAATGCAAATGTCAGTGAATGATTAAAAAATGTCCATCTTGCATATTTGTACATAGTGCTTTGTGTACAGATTGTGGAAAGGGAGGATAGGAATTATTTTGGTCTGACAGTTTCTGCTTTAAAACTTGAATGAGAAGTGTGAAAAGTAGTGCACTAGCTTGCTTTGTTTTCAGGCACCACAATGGTTACAAATGCTTTCCACATGCATTAGCAATTGCCTTCATCGAAGATGCATGGAGAAACCAGGCTTCACGCTTAATCTGACTGGTGTTTAAAAATACAAACTGAGAAGTCTACGTACAGGGTTCTTCTCAATGGCTGTCATCCAGAAACTTTCACATACTTGCTTTCTGTCTAATTAAATTAAGAAATAAAGCTTAAACTACCTAGCTTAGAAGAGGAACTGACAAAAGGGAAATGAAACTTTTCACACACGAGGTTTTTTTAAAGTAACATTTACTGTTTTATAACCCATACTAAATTTCTTCACTGTTTTACCTCATTGGCATTGTTAGGAGACAGAAAGGGAAGACTGGCTTGATAGTTTGCTCCCCTCCTTTCTCATTTCTCTGTTGGCTCTTGGATCAAGAAAGTGGAGGAATGCAGATACACAAACGCTCGTTGGTGCTGAAGAAATTGTGAGTTTGGCCAGTGCTAGTGCCCCGGTGGAGAGTGGGTAGGAAAGTGTGTAACAGGGGAATAATGAGAGAAGAGTGGTTCTTGGGAAAAAGAGCAGACTGAGAATGAGACAGAAGTCGACTAATAATGAATCAGGAATATGAAAAATGTGGTGGTTTGGACAAGACTCTGTTTCCAGTGGTTAAAATTTGTGGTTACGCTTTGTTTATTTTTAGTGTGATTTGATTTAGGATGTACCTAGATTGAAAGGTGAATTTAAGAGTGTCCTTATTAGCATCAATCTGTTTAACCAAAGCAGATTTTAAAGAAAAAAACTATTGGGGCCAGAGTTACAGGAGAACAAAAATAATAAAGCATGTAGTAAACCCAGAAAATAAAAATAGGAGGCATGCAGAAATACAAAAGAAAATAGTAACAGTGTGCAAAAGAAAAGCAATAACAAAAATGTTGAGATAAGTGTGAGTAAATATAAAAAAAAAACAAAAACAAAAACAACAAACCCTTAAATCATGAAGTTATATGTCCTGTTCTGCATGTAGAAAGTGTCTGAATTCTGTTTGTTTGACTGAGGGAGTTTCGTCTCCAGAAACAGGTCTTCCACGCTCACAGCGGAATGGCCAAGTTCTCCCAGTTTTCAATCAGCTTGAAAGCATGTTGCAAAATAATAGATGCCTGTGTGGACATATGTGTTCATTGCAGCAAATTTAATGGTCATCCATAAACTTACAGGTTGAATTGGTACAAGCCTGGTTGTGGCTGAATAGTTTTGCACCTGCCTAATTTGTGTTGGAAAATCGCAGTCTGTCTATGTGCACGGCAGCCCAGAGCAGCCTGGTCACAACCAGTATGCAGCTGGTTAGTGCGAGGAGTGCAGAGGGCTCCTCCTCTGCTATTTCTTTTGTGAATGAAGAGAGGATGGCGGCCCGCCACGCTCTGATAGCTGCTGCTTTCTGTCACCCCAGCCATATTGAGGCTTCTTCAGTGTCTATTTACCTGCTTGCTGTCTGAACTTGCAAGAGTCTGGCTTGCTCCCTGCTAAAGAATGTAATGCCAGAGCTACCAGCAGCAGTCCCCTCTCTTACTGCCTGTGGATCAAACAACTGGTTACCTATAGTGCTGGGAAATTTTGCCTGCTTGCCCAGCAAAATTTGGTTTGTTGATATCCCAGTTCCATTCCTGCCTTCTGTGACAGAAGGGAGGAAGCAGGCAGAAGTTTGTACACAGCCCCTGGCTCATGGAGAGTGGAAGAGGAGGTGGCCACAAAGAGAAGGAGAGAATTACAGTGAGCTCCCAAAATGAAGGGGGTGTTGGGTGGCATGTGAAAAACTTCAGTGAGGCCCTAGTATGGACAATGAACTCCGCAGGGAGTGGCAGTGGGGTCCTGTAGGCTCCCACGGAGTAGGAGCAATGCCTAAGGTGCTTTCCAAGGGGAGCGTGGTTTCAAGACCAGCTGGAGCAAATTTGAGCTCACTACTGTTGAAAGGGGAAGTCCTGCCTTCCTGCCCACCAGCCTCTGCCTCTGTCGGGATCCCAGGCTTGCACCAGGGGAGGGAGTGGGAGTGTTAACAGCGGGGTGGCCACAAATCAGCTTAAGCTGATTGCAAAACCTCACTCAGAGATAGCAACAAAATCTGGAATTTATCTGGTTAGGTTACATGCTGCTTTTGACAATACCTCTGCAGTAGGTTTCTGTGCTGGTTTGGGGTCTGTCTTCTCCCTTGATGGCACGATGTTTTTCGTGTAGTAGTTTGTTGTTTTTCTTACGCAGCAACAAGGGAGGAAGATGGTATTTTAACCAAAGTGATTGTCAAATGTCTGCTCTTGGCTGGGTACTTGGAGATACATGTAGAACTGAGAATTATTCAGTTGTGCTGAAATTAAGCCTCTGATGACTGGAACCAATTTGGTTATTTTATAGCTGAGGTTTTTTTCCAAGTTTTCTACTTCTTCCCCAAAATACTGTGATTTCCCTCCTCCTTTCTTGACAGAATTCATAATAATGTGTTCCATAAGTGCATCATCTGATTTTTTTTTTTTCATTCTTTTAGCAATGATAGTTTCCCTGTTAAGTGCAACAGAAATGTTTTCCGTAGTAGAAAAGATGTTTCATCGAGTAACTGTACAAATAAAGCCAGACACATGTAGGCTACAGTATATGGGATGTGGCATTTGGAGGTTGCACGTGTTGTGCCTGAATTGTCAAGTGCCTGGCTGTGATTCAGATAAAATTGGCACTGGGTGATGCCAACACCCCAGTGTAAATGGGGTGTAAGTCTTTTCCTATGCTGAAGGGTCCTGAAAGAGAGGGATTAAAGGGAATGAGTGCCAGAGGGGACTAGCTTATAAGAAAACTGGTCCATATGCTCCTTATTTCATTTCCTTTATACCCACCATCCCACATACTGACTCTATAACAGAGTGGATGTGTATTCTTATATCAGAGCAGACATTTCTGTAAGAAAGATGATGCTTTGTTTTAATAAATTGAGGTTGTCACTTCAAAAATGGGAGGGGGAGCTAAGGGAAGGAGCATAAAGAGAATTCTTCAAATGGGATTTGGAACAAAATTCAGGAGGAACTGTGGGGAAGATTCTTTCACTGTTCTTGTCTCTGCGCAACCATTTACTTATGCACTGATATTGCGTTAGTGTCTCTTTTTTAAAAAAAACTAAAATCTTATGAGTGTGTTTTGTTGATTGTTTCCCCCACCTCCCCTCCAGGTGTGATCCAGCTCTTGTGCTCAGTCTGTTCTGGGAAGGGGAGGGTGGTGGTGATGGACCTCAGCAGTCTCTCAGATTGTGATACAGCTCTTATAGAAATCATAGAAAGGCCTGGGTTGGAAGGGACCCCAAGGATCGTTGTCCTGTTCTTCTATCCAAGGGTGGTGATGGTGCTGTTTGGCCTCTCCTGACACCTTTCCTTAAACACTGATGCATTTTTGAAAAATGCAGCTTTCCTACTTTGGAGGTGGGAACTGCCTTTGCCTTCTGTTTTCCAAAAGTGCTTGTTGCCTTAGAAGTGGCTACCAAGGAGGGGTTGGAAGGCATGGTGAGCTCTGCTTAGGCCCTTCTTACGTGGGTCTCTGACCTTGTGAGAAAAGGCTACAGAAACAACCAAGGTGAATGGCCCTGTGGCTAGGAGAGTGTTTTCTCTCAGAGCTGAAGTACAATCCAAAGGTCTGTTCTGAAACCTGTTTGCAATAGACCTTTGTAAAGTATCTAGTCAGAGCTTTTTTCCCCCCATATATTTAAAAACTGGCTATCTCCAAAACCTCCAATCCCAGTGATGTATGCTGCAAAAGACTTTAGTTCTCCCAAGACCACTTGACTACCCCTTTGGAGGAGGAAATTCTTTAAGATGCATATTTTATTTGAGCATTTGGCAGTGTCTTCCCCATCTCCTTATCCTGGGTCTCTAAAGCTAAGAAGAAACCTGGAACAGCAGGTGCCTGCTGACCTTTAAAATGCTCTCAGTGGAAAGCATGACACAGGGCTTGTTCTTGTGGGCTTCTGAGTGCCAGCAGGTGCCAACCCTGAAAAGACCTCAGAAAATAAGAGGGAAGTGTGTGTGTGAGTATTGATTTTTCTTCTCTTTTTTGGCAGTGGCTTGGGAGCAGCTCAGGTGGGTGAGTGCACTGCGCTGTGCACTGGACACAGATGGTAAAGGCAGAGCAGCTCTCCGCTGCTGGGGCTGGCCAGCCTTGCAGGGAGCGCCCGCCCTGCTGTGCTGGCGCTTGCACCCCGGCAGCAGCATGCCCTGGCCGGCAGTGCTGGGGCAGGGCTTGGGCACGCAGCAGCGCTGCCTGGGGTGCCTGCAGCCAGGGCAGGAGAGGCACGGGACGGGCAGCGAGGCGGCGGC
>KL290336.1:0-13138 GCA_000699545.1 Podiceps cristatus | reverse complement strand
CACTCTTTCTAGGCAGCTGCAGTGTTGTAAGTGACCAGAGGCATTTAATTGCTATAAGAGTATGATAAACTGTTAGAAAGTATCGAACTTTTAATTGCAGTGATTGTGTTCTTCCATGTTATATTTGCTAAAAGGAGTTAGCAATGTTGATTGTACTGATGGAAGAGAGCTGAGATGAATTTAATATAATCCTATTCTAAAGAGGCATCCCAAGAGTGATTTAAAACTGGGGGGAATTCATGGTAGAATAGACATTTTGAGAGGTCCCAGTGAAGAGTAATTTAAAATTTTAATTTTTCCCTTGAGTACAATAGGAATATCAAGAAAACAGAAAGGAAAAAGCTAATCACTAGACGTGGTCTGTCAGCTACTGCATTATGCCCACTGCAATTCGGATCTAAACTCCACTCTGTGGAGGGCACTGCTTATAGTTTAGTACCTTTTATAGGCTACCTAGAGTGATTCACATTGCATAATAGCTACTTTATTAGAAGGAGTTATCAAAGTAGTTTCTGAGAAATACATGATAGTTTACGTAGCCATACACTACAAGCCGTTCCACTGAAAGGTTAACAAACACCCTTCAGGCATCTGTTTTAATAACACTTTGCAGTGGAACCCAGCCTCTTAGATAACATATTTTATTAATGGATTATCAAGTTTACATGTTTTAAATATTTATGGAATTTATAATCCCACATGGTCCTTACTGTGGTGCATAATACAAGTGTTTAGTGAGAAAGTGTGGACATATTTATATAAAAGTAATACCTGCTTTTTCCTCTCAATAGAGCTGGGTTGCTCTATTGAGTAAACTGCAGTGATTACATTGATTTTTATCGCTTTTGCTCTGCCTTTTTTTTTTTTTTTTTTTCCCCCATTTAATTTTCAAACATTTTTGAGGTTTCTAGCACCACACAATTATGAAAATAGGATTCTGATTGAGAGCAGGCTTATAATATCTTTACAAAATCAGTTCTTTATGTCTGTTAGTATTTCTCAGGATATAGAATGGAACCAAACTGAGGTTTTCTTAAAAGAGTATAGGACTTCCTTCAGCAGCATCATAACTTTTAATACATTCTTAAAGACAATCCAAAACAGGCATCTTGGCTTTTCAGTTTGCAGACATACCCAAGCCAATATATCTGATTAATTCCTCATTAACTTTTGCACTGGAAAAGAAAATATCCAATGAATAGGCAATAGAAAGAATGGAGTTATGCATATACAGAAACTGAATTTTATAACTACATTTTTCAAAAACTAGAGAACTGAGATGGGCTTATGAGTGGACATAAAGATGAGTATTGCAATAAAAGCAGAAGATAGTGTGACTGATTGTTTCATTCAGAAGAGGGAAAGATATATTTGAAATTACCAGGATTTCAAGTTCATCAGCAAGATTTCCACTTGTAATGAAGGCAGAATCAAGGTTAAGGAAAAATCCCAAGTTACTGGAATGAATATAGGCAGTATGATAGAATGATGAATAAAGATAAAGAAAACTACATCGTTCAGTGTGATTATCTCAGGAGGTATCCCAAGAAAACTTTGAAAGGTTGGGCAGGGTGAACAGCAAAAAGGAGTCATAGCGTCTTTCTGGCTGATAATATCTGGTTTATGGGACCAAGAGATGAAGGCGAAACAGTGACAGTAGAGAACATCATAGTACATGTCTGGAGAGAGAAAGGCTTGATACCTTCTTAAGCTTCCCCCTTCACTTTCATTTATTCTGCCTTGAGAATGTATCCAAAGTTTTGCAAACATCCAAAGACAGGGGAAGATGCAAGACAGGAAAGGAAGATCTGAGTAGCTCAATAAATGAGAATATCCTCCTTGAAAAGGATATATTTTTGTTGAATAAATATGTGCATGTTGATCAAACCCCAGAGAAAAAGAATGAAGAAAATTGACTATATTTCAGAAAAAAAAGTCCCATCTGCCTGTCTTACTCATGTCCATTCCCCTCACTTTCCCATACACAGGAAAATACACTCCTAAGATTCCCTATAAACACTATAGTCTTATTTTTTTTTAAAAAAAATATTTAAAACAATAAAATGATCTTAGAATTTTCTGAAGTCTTCTACTCTTTCTGTGAATTTCTTACAGATGTATGTTCTTTGAAACTGGGACTTTTTGTACTTCATAGCCTGTAAAAATTGAACATGAAGTAAAAATTGAACATGTAAAGTAACACAAGTCAACATCTTAATCAACTGACTAAGTGTGATGACAAATCCTTCATTACTGACCCTTACGTAGATAAAAATTTTTCACATAAACTAACCTCACCTTCTAAAGAACTAGTCAACAGGAATCGGACAGATAATTACAAATTTTCCAAACTCTTATCGACATTGTTGACACGTGTAGTGGGGTTCATCAACTGAGTAGAAAAATAGAATGCTAAAATCCTAGAGGAAGAGATAATTTTGACCTTTCCTTCATATATATATTTTGCTCTTTCCAGAAGATGTAATCTAAATACCAGTTCAACTAGCAGCTGAATATTTTTTCAAAAATTGTTCCAGCTCTGAAGCTTTGCAGCCACATCATTAGGATTAACTTGTGATCTAAATGCTATCTTGCAGCTCAGCTATCTGCTACTAAATATTGGATGCTTCTCTGTGGAAACCACTTTATTACTTGCTTAAATATTTCATTCGTAACACTCATGTGAACAACTGCCTATGAGAAAACACAGAAGTAGACCTGAAATGCCCACTGAAAAAAAAAACCAAACCAAACCAAACCAACCAAAAAAACCCCACAAACCCAAAAATGAGGCTGTAGGCCATCAAGCAGCCAAGACTTTATGACCTTTTTGAATCCCCAGCATTTAGAACAAAGCATATCAAATGAGGAAAAATTAGGGAACAAAGATTCTTATCTTCATGAAATACTGACAAGATAAGGTTGCCGCATAAAGCAGTTGTATGGTGAATTTAACCTTGTGAGACCAACGGACCTTATGTTTAGTCTCTTTGGCAATGTGGACACTTCAGATTAGTTTTTCATGACCACTATATGTGGAAGAGTAATCTGGAAGCAACACAATCAGTGCAGAGTACCATCTGAACCAGTTAGCAAGCTTGGAAGGCTAAACAGCATTCCCCAAGTTGCTATGCTGTCTCCAGTTGCAGAGTTACAGTATGGCATTACTCTGTGCAATGCAGACATACCTAGAGTATTATCCACCATCCTTTAACCTCTTATGAGACATAGCAAAGGTGATCCACCTGATTATATTTACTCTAGTCTGTTCAATTTATTTAAATCTGTAGGTAGCAGATGCTTGTTCATCCATTCAGATCTGACTAACTTAAGCAGCAGGTACTCTGAGGTAGAATTCTTTATCATCTAAGACATTGTTTTTACAGAAAAAATGAATTATCCCTCTACAGAAGAAAATAAGGCAAAGTATTTACCAGGAAGGAAAAGAAGTCCTCATTCGCAAGGATTTTCAAAGGCAAATTCCTTTTCTGATTTACCTTTCTTAATGAAGTATGCTTTAGTTACCTATTTTTTATTGCCTTGTCTGTAAACCTACAGGAATCAACAATTTAAGAGGGTAGAAAATGACAGGACAAGGGGGAATGGATTAAAGCTACAGGAAGGAAGGTTTAAATTAGATATTAGGGGGAAGTTTTTTACAGAGAGAGTGGTGAGGTGCTGGAACAGGCTGCCCAGAGAGGTGGTGGATGCCCCATGCCTGGAGGTGTTCAAGGCCAGGTTGGATGGGGCCCTGGGCAACCTCGTGTAGGTCCAGGCCTGGAGGTTGGTGTCCCTGCCTGTGGCAGGGGGGTTGGAACTCTATGATCCTTGGGGTCCCTTCCAACCCAGACCTTTCTATGATTCTATGATTCTAATAATTCATTAGCCCTTCTCTGCCATAATGATTTAGGGTCATTGCCCTATTTAAGGCTATTTGCACACAGAAGATAGAAAAATATTAGGACACTTGGTCCTAACAAACTGCGATTGGTTCCACTGCAACTTCTGCATGCAAAGTTTTGCAGCCTGTGAGTGCTTGGTCGTCTCTTCTTGTGCATAAAAACAATAGCAGGAAACATTGATTGATGTTTTGGATCATCATGAAGCCTGAACAACAGTGAGTTGTACCTTTTCTATCAACAAATCATACAGAGCTGGATTTGGGGCTGTGCCTATCTGTACCTTTTTTGATATCTTTTCATTCATTCAAAAACTAGCTAACCAAATAATTACTTCTTTGTCTTCTGAACTACTATGCAATATGTATGGTTATTTGTACCAAAGCAAATGAACTTCTTCCACCTGAAAAAAATGATGACTGGTACAATGCTGTGTAAGTTCAGATGCCTACAACTGAAATTCTGTTATGCACTGGCCTGAAAATCTGACCTCTGAAATAGAGATGGCAAATTGCATTTCCTTCAAAGACAACTGCAGTAAACAAGCACAATGGCTTTGCAAAGTTTATTGGATGCAGTCATTATCTATTTAATTTGGTTTCGTATGTGTTGGATATCTGCAAGTGTAAATGAGGTGGTTGAATCACTCAAAGGTTTTAAGTATTGTACTTACACGGGTTACTTATTATCTACATTTTGATTCTCTGCATCATCATCAACAACAATAGTAATAGCAGCAGTAATAATAATTCAGCTGGGGATAATTCTTTGATGTTGTTTGTGTGGCTAATTGTGAGAACATAAAATAAATCCTACTTCTAGCATATCTGCCAGCAGTGTCTGTTTACTGCTGAAGCTGTGAATACACTTTGGATCTGTGAACAGTAGTTGCCTTGGAGAGTATGTTTTATGTAAACATTGAAGGAAAATTGGTCTATGGCATGAAAAGAGACTTAACCTTTCTGTATTAGAAAACAGATGGGTCAATAACAGGGTATGGTCTGGATTATGTCTTGCTCATTATTTTTATGCCATCCAAAAAGCTGAAAAAATCTGAGATGCCATACTGTTATGTGTGCCTTTTTTAAAATGAGAGCTTACTCCACACAGAAACTGGGGAAGTTATGTACAAGATTTCTTATAAACCACGGATAGCAGACAATATGTTTGTTCTGTGAAAATCTGACAGCTATTGACTATATGATTATTTGCTGTGTGTTTACCAGTGACTAAGAATTAATTGCCAGCAGTTTTCCTATTATTAAATAAAGGCACATTTAAACGTTATTAATTCAACGCCTTTATCCTTTGTGTTAAGGCTAAATAGTTTATAAAACATAAATCAATGCTGAATAGCTACTATGAACATTTTCTGAATTGGAATTTCTGTCTTGGAGGCAACTACCAACACTGCATTAGGCAATATAATAGGTTATAGCTTTCCTTTAATGTCCTCCACCTTTATGGCCATTGATCAGTTATGCATTAGAATGTTTGTGAGCTATTTATTAACTCATTATAAAGTACTTTTATGTGTCTACATTCACAAAATCCTAGATATGGTCCAAAGGGCAAAGAGAGAAATGCTTGCTTGCTTTTCCTTTCTAGTTATGCTAGAACAGAATGAGATATATAAGTGGGAAAAGCAGAAATATTCCCAAGACTGCTGATGAGTCGTTACCCTGGGTGTTAGCAGCTGGCTTTGAACTCAGGGTAGTCTCACAGGGTGTAAGGTAACATATTTGAATATCTCATGGAAACAAGAAGTCTTCAAGGAAGTTCATCATGAAGAGACTGAAGCACAAAGGGTCGACTTACACATCAGGCACAGATTTTGCATTTATTGACTTTGAAGGATGAGTCTCTATACAACAACTGGTATTTTCACCGGGGTCTCTCCCGAAGACAGGTATGTAGATGTTAAGAGACTGTACTGGTTTTGGCTGAGATAGAGTTAATTTTCTTTGCAGTACCTCATATGGTGCTATGTTTTGGATTTGTGACCAAAAAAGCATTGATAACACCCCCATGTTTTAGCTGTTGCTGAACAGTCCTTACACAGTATCATAGAATCATAGAATCATTTATGCTATACAAAGAAGATGTGTATCTGATGTATCAAGACCTTCTCTGTTTCTCATGCTGCCCTGCCAGTGAGCAGGCTGGGGCTGCACCAGGAGCCGGGAGGGGACACAGCTGGGACAGCTGTCCTCAGCTGGCCAAAGGGATATTCCACACCATATGGTGTCATGCTCAGCAATGAAAGCTGGGGAAAGAAGGGGGACATTCAGAGTTAGGACTTTTGTCTTCCCAAGTAAGTATTATGCATCATGGAGCCCCACTTTCCTGGAAGCAGGTAAACACCTGCCTGACAATGGGAAGCAGCAAATGAATTCCTCGTTTTGCTTATCTTGCACGCACAGCTCTTCCTTTACCTATTAAACTGTCTTTATCTCAACCCATTAGTTTTTGCACTTTTACTCTTCTGAATCTCTTCCCCACCCCACTGGGGGAGTGAGTAAGTGGTTGTCTGGGGCTGAGCTGCCAGCTGGGGTTAACATACAACAGCCAGTCAACATTTTCAGCTTACTGACAGAAAACTGCTTGATAGTCCCTTCACTACCAGACCATTTGCTCCACATTGGAAGCTGACTTCATAAATTTTTCCTGTTGCAAATATGGCAGTAGGTATGCAGGAGAGAAATGGTTTGAGTCAGAGCCACCAGATGGGAAGGGAGATCTTCAGGACATTCAAAATAACACAGAAATGAGGATTTGAAGCACAATGTAGAGTTAAGCTATACCTATTGGATGTTATCTGTCTAAATTACATTTCATTACATTGATTCAACTGCAAGCCACCTCTGATTTCCAGCTGGATACAAATATTTTCAGTGTTGTTATTGTTCTACTATCTAAATTAAATTCACTGTTTGAAACTTTTTCCCCCTATTGATTTTTTTTCTGTTATGACAAGCCAATGACAGGCTACATTACATTTTCATCTGCTAGAAAAACAGGTTTCTTTCCAGGAGGCTCTTTATCCTTTGGATTAGGGCTCTTTCTTTTACAAATTACCCCTTCTAGCAAGCTGCAGTGTATGGTCTGTATTCATGGGACAAAGCACTTTCTCCTTTTAGCAAAATCTAATTTAGGTTTTGCATGGCTCACAAGATGGATAACACTCTCAAGGGTAAAGCCTTCCTGGTCTAAATAGTTAGGTTCAGACAGTTGTATGTTAGCTCAGTCTGTGCTCAGAATTGCTGTGGTGCAAGCCAGATTGCACATGAAGGTTGTTCAGTCATGTTAGTGCTTGGCTGTCCTCACTGCCAAGTCCTGTCTCTCAGCTGGGCATCCGCAGCTGACCTCTGGACGGGCTCACCTCCTTGTGCTGTACTGCAAACCTGCAAGAACAGCCAGAGGCTGTGTGGGAACGTGACCTCCCATGGCCAAGTGCAACAGGTTGTGACCATGCCATGGGGCACCCTCGCACAGGTCACCCGTGAGACAGTCCTGGGCACGGAGAGCTGGCAGGCGGGAGGCACATCACGCCACACGTCTGGTAGGCTTGGGAGCCTCTCTCCGGTGTGACATGGGCATAGCCAGTAACACAGGCAGGGAAACAACCAGCAACAGACTGAAGAGGAGAGCCCCTCACAAGTTTTGGCTTATCTCCACATCTGATTTGTGGTAGGAAAGGGCTTCTACCTGCCTGAACTGGTGTAGCACACAGAAGACCAGGTTATCAAAGTACTTTCCCAGATAAAGACAAATACCAATTGGCACTTTGCTGTCATCTTTTTTTCCGTTAGTCTGGTAGAGTTAGTAGACAGTCATGCGTGTGTGCATGTGCATGGAAGGGAGAGGCTGATGGGCGGGATAAAATTAGAGTGAGAGGAATATTTTGAGTGGTTGCTAATAGCTTTTTGGTTTAAAATTGAGACTGTGTTTGGCTCTGAAAATGGTTTAGCTTATAACGATTCTCTCTAAAATAATTTAACAGCTCCTCTGAAAGCAGCATTTCTAACTCTTAGTCTTGCTTTCCGTGTAAAGTAATCATATGGTGGAAAGTCAAGGTGACCTCAGACAAGGCAACCTTGAAATATCTGATACTGGTCTTGCTCTACCTTGTAATGCATTTCTTCAGACTAATGAAAGAAACAGAAGTGTGGGATAACAACTGAGTTGTGTGACTTCACCTCATGGAATAATATTTACTTTTTTTGTTACGTGGAGAAAATCTATTTGCAGTTAATGTAGTGTGTATTTCATTCATCTGGTGGGTGTAAGTGAATGCTGCATGTTAAAATATGCATAGCTATGTGGACATATGTAACAGAAAAATTCTGTTAATTTAGGATTTATAAATAAGACACATTTCCAAAATTAACAGGTACACTTCCTCTGATGAGAAAAAACAGACTGCGGACAGAGTCACAGAGAAAAATACTGGATTCGATAAGGTTGTTCATGACACTAAACACAGAGCCATGGCTAACATATATTCTTTGTTCTAAAAATATGATTACTTGCTCCAGTGTGAAAAGAAAATGCAAATGCATAAGCTAAAAATAAGTCATAAGATTTTTCTTTCATGCAATAACAAAACTATGAGCACAGCTTTGTTTTCGCCCTGTGTAAGACTTGGCTTATTCACACTTTACTTCCAAGTTGCTCTAGTAAACAGCACAAGCTGGGTGAGAGTGAGATGGCCTGAACTGAAAGTCCTTTCTGTAACGTAGGGGTTAATACAGGATCGTAGCAATCATAGAGCTTCAGTGTCAATTTAGCTCTATGGACATTATTAAATGTTTTCCATCTAAGTTAAATATTTCCAATAATTTTTACATTACTGAAAGAGCTTATGCCTAATAATGCCTCCTGAAATAAAGCACTCCAAAGCTGCAAACCAAAGGTGTCATTCAAGGTTAAAATAGGGGGAAAGACTTTTAAAATCAGTTTAATAAGCTGATGTGAATTGTATACAGACAAATGACAACATCAGGATATTATGATAAACTTACAATGGCAGACTCTTCAGAGATACTATTCAACCATTTTCTCTGTCAAGGAGCTGCTTCTGGAATGCTGTAAACTGAATTCCTACCACTGAAGCACCTATTATGAGAAGAGCTAACGATGGGACATTTTCCTCACAGTTGTGAGGAAAATGGAGCAGCTTGTCCACTAAGTCATTGAAGAAAAGCCATATGTATACAGACATAAGTATAGGAAGAGATTTTTCAGTGAATTGACATGGTTGTACCAGTAAATACACTGGAAAAGAGATATAGCAAATCTGGCAGTATCCTTCTTCTCAGTCAAACAATGCTAAAAATGTTCTTTTGGCAACATTCTCCAGGCTGCTTGTATATGAACTGCCTGTGACCAATCTATCTGGGCTTTTCATTGTGGCCACTAGTCAGACTGCTGCGTGGGAATTCATCCATTTCATCCCTCATGTGCTTTAGGTTTCCATGTTCTGATGTTCATCCTGTCCTGTCTGCTGTTGGATAGCACTTATGGCACAGACCAGCTGCTTATGATCCTCTCAGGGAACTGGAATGGGAGGCAGTAATTGCCCCATAGCCTCCTGAGTACATTTCTGTGACTCCACTCCATGCAGCTTGAGCACATCCTTTCTCATCAGCAAACCCATAACTCCTCAGGAGTCCAGTATTGCCAGGTGGGAGGAACGAGACAGAGAGAAAAGCAATTATGGTCAGTAAACAGAAAGATTAAGTGCAAGTCCATGCATATCATCATAAAAGAAGCACACTTTCTGATCACTGAGTCAGTCCCCTCTCCAAACTCCCCAAACTCTCGCTTGTCTTCCTTCCAGCTAACTCTGGTTGTGGGAAGCCATGGGAGTCACATGTATGGGTCTCCTTACTACCTGAAGGGCTCAGGGCAGCTACCCCTCAAGTGATCAAAATGGCTTGCAGCCCCTCTATCCAGTAACTCCTGGTAAGCCTCAGCAGATGATCACAGACTCCTGGTAGGTGACATGCTTACCACAACCAAGCGATCCTTCACAAGCCATCTTGCCAGGGTGTGAGTTGGCTTGTCATCCAGAGTGTATGGACTGATGGTGGAGCCACCTCAGTCTAACACGGCTCTTTTTACGACCCATGTTGGCATTCTTAGGAACATTTGCATTATAGTTTTAGTGAAAATCATGCATTCATTTGGAAGTGAATGTCCCAGTGGTCTCCTTTAACTGTGTTCTGGTTCACATGATGGAGCAGTCTCAAAGCACAGAAATTTGATTCCTTTTGGATGAAATGAAACTGGACAATGCGTCCAGAAGAAACCTTAGTGCATCCCAGCTGCTAAAGGGAATTTAGTCCTATGTGCTTCTCTCTGGAGCTAACCTGAAGCAGCTCCTCAAGAAACCTCACCTAGAGTTTGTTTTTGCTACCAGCCTTTTGGTTCTACAGCTCTGTTCCTATTGGTCTGTGTTATTTACTAACGTAGGTGTAGCCATTGCAATGATAGACTAAATGTTAAGACAACAGAGAAAGAGAAGGGATGACTGTTTGAAAAAAGGTATATTGGACAGAATAGATTCATAAAAGTTCAGAAATATGTATACACCATTCATTTCAGTGAGCTATCAGGTGCTAAACGTCTCTCGAATCTGAGCTGAAGCATTCACAACCTTACACAGCTACCGTGGAGGTTGATTCTCCAAATTACCATACCACCACAGAGTGGTAGCTACATGTGTTACTCCACACTGGTGAATGTAGTAGTGCCCTCTGGACAAACTCAGCAGCGCATTCTTTCTATTCCTTTTCATATTATTTATATAGGATTCCTTATGTCCTCCCTGAGACCGGTATAAATCCCTGTAAGTTTAAACTGTCAGGCACTACTAATAACTACCCATTTGTTTGCAGTTAATTCTTATGGGGCTTTTAATGAAGAAAAAATGCTGCACAAAGAATTGTTAGTATTGTTTCTACTTTGTCTTGGTGCTCAGAAGACTTTCTTACAAGGCTTTCTATGCACCTGTGTAGACGTTTCAAGATGCATCTCTGTAGAAGGCTGAGGTGTACGTGAACGACCTGTTGCTCACAGGCCAGTACAGTCTTCCAAACAGCATATGTTTCCCCGTAAAATAAGGGAGACAAAATTGGCACACATTTTATGGAGGCCTAGTGTTATGTTTGGAATTGTTGACTCTAATAGAGAGACTATTTAACAGTGACCTCCCAAGGATGATAATGAGGTGCCTTAATTTAGATGATTACTGCTAATTCTATGTAACCTTACGTGGGGAGATTTTGAAATAAAATGCATAATGCACAAACTCCTTGACTCCTCAGCTGAGAAAGAGAAGGAGAAAATGTTACATAAGGGGACGTTATTGTAACTCAGCTTTTGTGGCTTTCTCATGTTTTGTCAAGAATTAGTCAAGGAAAATAGGAAGGAAAAAAGCCCATCCTATAACAATAGCTGCTTTATCTCGAGAAAGTCACATTCTTTTTCCTTGAATGAATTCCCATATCTTGTGCTCTAATCCAAACACTGATTAACAGTGCTCCAGCTCTTTGTTTGTTTGTTGCTTTTTGGCAGACATTTTGTCTTTCATACTTTGCTCCTTAATTACTTGTCATTTCACCCCCTGATTGTTTTTCAAGACTCTCTCAGCACAGCTTCCACAAAAGATTCACTTTCAGAGTGTCTTTAAAGTATTATTTATTTATTTGTTGCCAGGCAATGTGGCCCCTTTACAAAGCCTTTGTCTTGTATCAGAAATAAAGCTGGCTGCAGAAACATAGAAAGTGTTTCCTGTACTCCATGAATATATTTAAAGAAGAGTTCTGTTGCTGCTTTGCACTAGGTCCACTGACTTTGTCCCCTTTTGAGGACCTTGTCACTCCAGTGATGTGAATGGTACACATCCTCCTGAGGAAGAAAGAGGCCTTTGGGAAATAAGGTAAGTTCAGTCCATGTAAAGCTGGCTAAGGATCACAGAAGATGGACTTTTATAGCCCAAGCACTATTCTCACCATTTCTCTGTGTAGTCTGCTGCTGCTATGTTTTGCTATGAAAGGAGATGCTCAGGTGTAGCAGGGGATGCTGGCTAGTCTTGAAAGAGGGGACCCTTGCCAAAACCAAAAGTTGCCCTCCTCTTTGTCATCCCATTTCCAAGCATGTGGAGGAAAAAAAAGTTATTTGGAATAGTCAACATGAATTCACCAAGGGGAAATCGTGCTTGACCAACTTGATAGCCTTCTACAATGGCACATCTGGCTGGTTGGATGAGGGGAGAGCAGTGGATGTTGTTTACCTCAACTTCAGTAAGGCTTTTGACACCGTCACCCACAACATCCTCATAAGTAAGATTAGGATGTGGGGGGTAGACGACTGGACAGTGAGGTGGATTGAAAGCTGGCTGAACCACAGAGCTCAGAGGGTGGTGATCAATGATGAGGAGTCTAGTTGGAGGTCTGTAGCTAGTGGTGTTCCCCAGGGGTCTGTTCTGGGTCCAGTCTTACTCAATATATTCAGCAATGACCTGGATGGAGGGACAGAGTGCTCTCTCAGCAAGTTTGCTGATGACACAAAACTGGGAGGAGTGGCTGATTCACCTGAAGGCCAGGCTGCCATTCAGCGTGACCTGGATGGGCTCAAGAGCTGGGTGGAGAAGAACCAGATGAAGTTTAACAAGGGCAAGTGTAGAGTCCTGCACCTGGGAGGAACAACCCTGGGCACCAGTACAGGTTAGGGCTTGACCTGCTGGGAAGCAGCACCAAGGAAAGGGACCTGGGGGTCCTGATGGGCAGCAAGCTGTCCGTGAGCCGGCAGTGTGCCCCTGTGTCCAAAAAGGCCAATGGTGTCCTGGGGTGCATCAAGAAGAGCGTGGCTGGCAGGTCAAAAGAAGTTATCTTCCCCCTCTACTCTGCCCTGGTGAGGGCTCATCTGGAGTGCTGTGTCCAGTTCTGTGCACCCCAGTTAAGACAGATAGGGAAACTACTGGCAAGAGTCCACTGAGGGGCTATTAAGGTGAACATCTCTCTTACGAGGACAGGCTGAGACACCTGGGACTGTTTAGCCTGGAGAAGAGAAGACCGAGAGGGGATCCCATCCTTGCTTATAAATATCTCAATGGTGGGTGTCAAGAAGATGGGACCAAACCCTTTTCTGTGGTGCTGAGCAACAGAGGACAAGGGGCAACAGGCGCAAGATGGAACACAGAAAGTTCAATATAAACATGAGAAAAAACTTCT
>JMFS01140313.1:0-25000 GCA_000699545.1 Podiceps cristatus | reverse complement strand
TGTCCTGGTAAATTGTTTTTATCTCAACCCTCAAGCTCTCTCTGATTTCTCCTCCTCACCCCACTGGGGAGAGGAGGGGTGAGCGAGCAGCTGCGTAGTCTGGTTACCGTTTGGGGTTAAATCATGACATCTAATAAAACATAGCAGGATTTGTTCAACAGTATGCAGTTTATGTCTTTTGGAAACATTGTATGTGAGAAGAAAGTGAGATGAATAACTTGGCAAAGACCTGGTCACTAACTGTGAGAAATACATGATTATCTGGGGGTGCTGCTCCAACAGAAATATCACAGGTTAATTAATTGATTTCATAGACAAGCTTAGTTAATTTCATAGACAAAATTTTCCATTGACCTTGAGTATGTGCAAAATTACTTACTTAACTAGTTCTTGGTCTACAAGAATATGAGAGTATCACTGCTATTTTGCCTATCCAAAGAGTATTTCTTTTTAGTGAATTTCACGAACTATCTCTGTTAAACTGGGGACCAAAAGAACTCACTGTTAACAGAAATTACATATGAACTTTTTCTATTTGGGTCACTGCTTTTGAGAATTTGATCCATGTTTTTCTAAGCTAAAAATATTTTTTCAACGACATACAGGCAATTGGTGTTTAGTGTTAGCTGTTGAGATCTATCTCAAGTTAGTTTCTATCTTGTATCACTAAAAAGGAATAAGCTGCCTTCCTGAAAGTTTTGATTCACAACTGAAGATAAATTTATCATTAGCAACTAAAGCTGTCATTGCCTGAAGCAATCTACACCAGTCATTTCTCTGAGATCAGTCATAGGATGCCCAGTACATTTTAAGTGGAATTTAAAATACAAATGGTCTGTAGTAAAGGTAAAATTATGTTGATTATAATGTGTTTAAACTAAACCAAACAAAATATATGCTTTAAGGGTAGAGTTTCACTGGTCATGCTGAAAGTCAGAAAGGTTAAAAGCTAGTATGTTAAATAAATGAATAGGGAAAATGTGTAAAGCAGGCCATCAACATGTAAACCATGTCTGGTGGCAGTTGCAGACATAATAAATGAATTATCTGTCCAGGCACCATGTTTAACAGAAAATCCTTCATGAACATTTTAGACCATCTTCATGTTGTTCTTGGTTGGCCAACCAAGTTTTTTCAATAGACCACTGAACACTCTGATTCCTGTCTCATAAAGCTACTGGTTGTCCATCTGGCCATTTCCTCATAGCCAGAGGAAATCCTTGGATATCACCTGAAGGAGCTGAATGAGCTGCGCTGAGAATGTCATCTGTTGCCACTAGCACTGTATGTTACAAAAGTTTTCAACTCCATTCTTGTGAGAGGAAAAGTGACAGTAGCAGAACCAGCAGAAAAGATGTAAGTGCCTACCAGGCAAGGATTTATTATGTGGGGATGACAAGATCTACGAGGAGTGGAGACACAGGTATAGACCACTTCAGTGAGTGAAGGCAACAGTGGCAAAGGAGTGCTGAAAGTCCCTCTTCTTTTCTGGAGCGGTGATGATGACTACATTAACCAGCTGTGAAGGTCTGTATGTGTGTAATCTCCCAGGTAGCAGTCCTGGAGAAGGTTGAAATAAAATAAATACTGTGAGAGGTTAGAGACTGGCTAACTTGAGAAAGATGAAAAAACATCATGGAGAAGAACTAGAGAAAGACAAGGTACTAGAAGAAAAAGAAGGGTTATAAAAGAGAGAAAAAGATAGGATGTCAGGTAGATACCCAAGATATGTGAGCAGTGGAGTTGGGAATAAAAAGGGCTCAGAGAAAGGGAAGAGAAGGAGGATTGCCAGCTTTCTCATCCTTTTAATTTACCCAGTTGTTCCTTAGTATAAAGTGTTGTATGACTTACAGTGTTGCCCTTTAAGTTTTTATAAATAGCTATATCCTAAAGCCCCACCTTCCAATGGTGAGGTGTGGAGTGTACCTGGTGAAGCCGTCTTGTCCCTGAAGAAGCAGCCTGGGTGTTGCTGCCTGTTGCTCCGGGGACCAGTGTGCCGGGGAGCCAGGGCAGGGTCCTGCCTGCCTGGTGAGAGTCCTGCTGGCACCAGCAGTACAGCTGGCAGGGCAGAGGAGAGTTGGTGACAGGCACGGGGGGTGTGTGTGTGTGTGTGTGTGTGTGTGTGAACATCTGTGGAACAGCAGTACTTTTTCAAAGAGTGTCTTTGGCTAAAAAGACTGGAAAGGCTGGCCTAGAAATTGCAGAGGTTATTATTGGTTTCTGTGATAGCTGGAAGTTCCACACACAAACAGTGCACTGTCTGTGGGGTCTAGAGTGATTACCAAATCATTTAGAAAGGGATCAGGAGCACTTTCAAGGGTCTGGATACAAGGGAGACCCAAGGACACACCTGTATGTGTCCCAAAATGTTCTGATAAAAATGCATACTGCAGTATTTTGACCAAATAACATAATAATTTTATTTATTTATTACAACTCTTCTCAAAGAGATAACAATGAATCCTCATCTAGTGAAGGAAAACCACCAAATCCCATCTGCAATCAGGCCAGCTAGATTTGTGCTAGCTTTGACATAGCTGTGATTTCTCTGTGGCCTCTTATACTGTACACTTAAGGAGAAGTACAATTGCTGATGCATTAGGATACATGGTCCCAAAGTGCTCAGGCACGATGACATAAAAATAGAGAAATTGATTGATCCCGCAAGTTTTATTTGTAAATAATACTAAAAGCCAAAATGATGACATGACAAATGTAAATTGCATGAAGTATAAGAACTATATTATGAAATACCTCAGTATTACAAACAAGGTTAGGTTGCTTTTCTTGCCTGTTTTTAATAGTTTTGTTATGCTTACAGATCTAAAGAAGAAATTGTATGTCTTTCATGATTACAGCTTAAATTATATTACAATATCCAAGTCATGTCCAGGTCTAGATAGTCAGGAAAGTTTTATAGTAAACAGAAAATTATGACATCGTCCCTAACTAACTCTGGCTTCGTCAAAAGCATTGGCAGCATTCCCACATTTTATGTGGTGCTAGGATTTCTCTCATTGCCCAATGGAGGCTGAAAGGCCAAAGAGTTGGATTTCTCAAGGGCACCAGCTTTTTAAATATGGGAATATCCACTTAGGTATAATCATGAGGTCAAATATTTAGTAAAATGCTTATGTTTAACTTAGAAAAATGTTTCCAAAGGAACTCCAGGTGGTTATTGCTGTGACAACCACCTTTGAAAAATGTAATAGCATCTCATAAGCATGGCATTATCACTATAATTCTAAAAGCATCTTTTTTCTCCCCAATAAAAAAGGCTGTTGAAACAATGAATTCAAAGCTGATTAAAAAAAAAAAAAAAAAAATAGAATGTTGAACATAGGCATGAGAGAAAAAATTGCTCTTTCTTCCTAACTCCCCAAAAGAAAGGCTAAGTAATTGGACTGGTGTTTACTTAGATAGAAAATTTATCAAAGGACAAACATCCCTGGAAGTGTTCTAGTACAAGCTTTAAGCATTCTTGGTAAGGAAACATGTTTAGAAAGACAGTAACTGACCTTTCCTGGACAAAATATCCCACTATAAAATACCAGAGATGAGCCTGAAAAAAACTCACACTTCTAAACAGTCATTAACTGAGCTAAGTTAATTTACAGTATTTTAGGCATTAAGTTTGGTTGAATGGCAGCAGAGCTCTTGCTTTGACATGTGTTTCTTCATTATCCCAGAGGCATTCTGACTGCTGGCCAGAATCATCCTGGAGATTACTGAAGGCATTTATTGTACAACCTTTCTTACATTCATTGTTGCAGTTTGAAAGCAATAATAACTTCACTGTTTGTTACCAAATTGTGTCTGATCTTATTGCAGATATCAAAGGAGAAGTGGAGACTACACATTGTCCTTCTATTTCTTTTGCCTATCTTTGGGCATGGAAAATTGTTATTTCTCACCTCTGTCTCAAAGGTGGAGCAGTGGGGAGGACATGGTACCTGTGGTCTCTTCTCTTCTGCCTCCGCAAGCCTGGATATTGGAAAAGATACTTCCAGGAAGGCACACAAAGGCTCTCAGAGAGGTACTTTGTATGGCACCAGGCACACTTCCCTTGGAGGTACGGGAACTTGAGGAAAGGAATGTGCCCTGTAAGGGATGAAAGTCAGCTGTTTCTATCTTTCAATCTTAGCAGTACAGTATTATTAGATAACGTTTTCATTTACAAAGAGAAAGTCTATACACTTAGTCTATTTTTATACAGAGTCTATGCCTCTCTTTCATTGGCCTACAATAAAAGCCTCCCATGATCTTCATCCAGTGCTATTTTCTGGTGTTGGTTGTTGAAAGGAAAAACAAACATCCACAGTGGGCAAAATTTTATAACTGTGGATTTTTTTTCCTGTTAAAAAATTAATGTAAACATGAAAAACCTAGACATCAACATTTCTACTTTGATTTCTTTCAAGGCTGTGAAACCCTATTTCTCTTCTCTAAGTTCTTAACAGGTAGTGTCCAGTCCCAAGAGACTACATGGAGAAATTCTTTAAGTGCCACATGCTCTGTCATATTCAGATTGTGTATTTAGTTTATATTTAGCTTCTTTTGTCATAAAGGGACATCAGATTACTTTGGAGCTTGTAATAATTTTGCTGACCTTAGACTCTATCTGTTTCCTGGCATTACTGCAAACTCTTCCCCACAGCCTTTCGAACTGATGGACTTCTGCAAACCCTCAAATTTTCTTGCAGCCTTTTTTTGCACAGTTTAACATTAAGGTTCTAAACGCCTCGTTTTGTTTTTTGCTGTTTTGCATTGCTCCCTATATGTCTTGGCCAATTATCGTGACCACATGGATCATGAGTGGTTTCAGTTTGGAAATCGTTTCCCTGGACAGCAGCTAGTAACAGACCACAACAGCCTACATATCTATTCCGTAAGAAATATTGTGCAGTAGTGAACCTATTTGTTTTCCAACTCTACACAGGGAGGTTAGCAACCTTTCTACCTGTCATCTTTAAATAACATTTATATTTATCAAACATGTTCACTTTCCTAGCAATTAAAAAAGAAATAATTACTGACATCTCTTCCCACAAAAGTTTTATATTACTGCCCAGTTGGAGAAGTGTTTCTTTTCATTTCTATTAGACTATGCTAATGATTTCCATATAGTTATAATTATTCAAGAGTGATTTACTGTGTTTTTCACTGTGCTACATCCCTTCTGAAAAATAATACTAAAAAGTGTATACATTAGAAAAAAAGTTATAAACCAGAAAATGTGTTTAAGTACAATAAGTAAATATTTGTTTTGTTTATTCCTTTGGTATGCTGAATTTTAGAACTGATGGACAGATCATTTGCAGCCAAGGAAAGAAATATATGGCAGTTCTAGGTGAGAAAAATCTCATTGCTGAATACATACCAGAACATGATTCCATATAAACTTCAGAAACGGCTTTATTTTCTTTTGAAGATATTTTTAAAATCATAATGTAGAGCATACCCAGAATGGTTGAGGTTGGAAGGGACCTACGGAGGTTGTTTGGTCCAATCTCCTTGCTCAAGCAAGGACACCTAGAGCTGGTTGCCCAAGACCATGTCCGGATGGCTTTCAATATCACCAAGGATGGAGACTCCACAACTTCCCTGGAACTGGTGCTGAGTCACTCTCACAGTAAAAAAGTTTCCTTACACTCAGGAGGAATCTTCTGTGTTTCTTGTGCTTTCACAGGGAACCAGTGGAAAGAGCTTGGCTCTGTCTTCTACTTACCTTCCCTTCAGGTATTTATGTACATTGATGAGATTCCTTATCATAGAATCATAGAATCATAGAATCATAGAATCATAGAAAGGTCTGGGTGGGAAGGGACCCCAAGGATCCCAGAGTCCCACCCCCCCTGCCACAGGCAGGGACACCAACCTCCAGGCCTGGATCTACACGAGGTTGCCCAGGGCCCCGTCCAACCTGGCCTTGAACACCTCCAGGCATGGAGCATCCACCACCTCTCTGGGCAGCCTGTTCCAGCACCTCACCACTCTCTCTGTAAAAAACTTCCCCCTAATATCTAATTTAAACCTTCCCTCCTTCAGCTTTAATCCATTCCCCCTTGTCCTGTTATTGTCTACCCTTTTAAAAAGTTGGTTCCCCTCCTGTTTGTACGCTCCCTTCAGGTACTGGAAGGCTGCAATGAGGTCCTCCCGCAGCCTTCTCTTCTCTAGGCTGAACAAGCCCAGCTCCCTCAGCCTCTCTTCGTAGGGGAAATTCCTTCTGGGAATTCTCTTCCCAGAAATTCCTTCTGGGAATTCTTTTCCCAGTTCTTCAGCCTTTCCTCATAGAAGAGGTGCTCCCGTCCCTTCATCATTTTCGTACCCCTTCACTGAGTTTTCTCCAGTATGTTCACATCTCTCTTGCAATGGACAACCCAGAAATGGACAGAGTACTCCAAGTGTGGCCTCACCAGTGCTGAGGAGGGGAGAAGGATCACCTCCCTTGACCTGCTGACAATACCCCTCCTAAAGCAGCCCAGAATATCATTAGCCTTCTTTGCAGCAAGAACTCTACATAACAAACTGTTTTCTTGCATTGTTTTTCTTAGGGACTTTTCTTAGAAAATTAACTTTCTTTCCCCCAGCATTTAAGACATTCCTTTTGCTATTGCTGTGCTTTTCTCAGCGACAATGTAATGTCAGTAATTTTTCTGAAGTCAACCATAACAGGATCTACTCCATTATTTAACCCAAAGTACATAATTAGAGATATTTTTCAAATACAGAACAGAATCCATGAATGAAGCATTATTGACATGCACATTGTAATGTTCTCTGATGTTCATACAGTGCTTGGGAAATTTGTGCCATAGGAGACCATGTTACATTGACCATGGAAGGGTGTTGAAGAAAACAGAAGTGGAGTAGCATGCTCTTGGGTGTTCATATGGCTAGTGGACTTTTAAGGGCACATTCTTGCATATTCTCACTCCTCTGGGTGAGTTTTACAAATGCAAGTAGTTCTTTTAGTTGCAGTTCTATCAATCAGGACTGCCTGTCCTCAATTACGACAAGCTGTCTCAGAAAGTGAAGAGGTTACACAATCATAGTGGACCAAGAGGAGCATCAGTTCTCTTCATTTCATCCGTGAATCTCCACAGTGATGTTGTCAGCAGGGAGAAGAGGTTATAGAAGAGGGAAGCACAGCCAACAAAACCCGTCTGTTTAGGGTTTCAATAAATATTTCTAAGGAAGGCAGGCAATTTACATTGAAAATATATGGATTGAGTAGAATGATACTACAATAAGAGGCAGTGAAGACAGACCCAGTAATGTTTGTTGACCCTTGTTTGTTCAGCTGAAGCCACATCCATTTTACAGGTAGGGGACATCAAGCAATAGAGATTCTACTAATGTCTACTAACCTTCTAATGTCTATTAACCTTTAACATATTGGGGGCCTTATTTGAGAGAATTAGAGCAAGCTATTCTGAGCTGCTGATAATTTCTATCTCTATATTTGTGTCAAGCTTGTCTAAATGAAGAATTCTGAAAATGGATGCTAGGTGACTTGGCAGCATCACCCAGGAAGTCTTTGGGACAGCTACCAACCTCGCTTTAATCCAACAGTTCTGAGCCCTGCACTTTATAACCACAAAATGGAGGAATTTTCATTCTTACCTGTCATCAGTTTTCAGTCCCTGTTTTTTCTTGTTCCAGTGTTGTCCATTATTTAGCAATCACAATATAACACCTGGCAGATCCTATTTGTGTTTATGTTTTCGTTCTTCCCCTTCATCACTGAGAGCAGTAAAAGCCTTAACACTTGTATGCCATTTGTCCTTCAATGAAGGCAGCTGATGTTGATTCTTCCCCCACTTAGATAAAGAGCAGTTTAATGAGATTTAAGTGCTGTTTCTGGTAAGAGGCCAGTGGCTGATTAGTGAACTAGCAGTATACTGACCTCTTCCTTTAACCTGCTTTATATTCTCTGCATGATGACATACCAGTGTAAAGCTTAGAGGCAAATGTTTAATGATGTTTCCATGATTCTGCACCCAAATTTTCACTTACGAGTGCCTTTATGCATGCAGCAGGCTTACTGAACGTTATTCGATTTCCACAGTTCATCACTGAAACTGAATATGTAGACACAGATGCTAGCTGTGTAGAGATCCTATGCCTCACCTTCTAGAAATGATCTTTGATTTTACATATTTTGAAGTATAATTAAGATTAATTTCTTTAACCATTTTTCTGTAAGTGGTTTCACATGACTCAAAACCAAAAATACTACACATCTGAATTTTTCTTCACTTGATGGGCCATAGCTGTGCTGGTTGGTATTTATCATATTTGCAAGATAAAATTTCAGAGGAATACCAGAATCTTTTAAACTCCAATAAACTGATTTTTAGACCTGGCTTGCATTAACTAATGGATAGAAAAGGGTTACAGCAGAATACATCTATAAAAATTCTGCACTAAATCAAACTATGCTGGAATGTAACAGTTGCTGCCTTCATGAGTGTCAGTGCTATTTGCTGATGCAGCTCAGTGCAGTTGAACCACCACAAGGGAGACATTTCAAGAGCTCGATGTTCAAGCATCTCTTGGATGAAATCCATGAAAAAGCAGACATGAACTGAGTAATAAATCCTGTAGACATATATGCTGGTGCCATGAAATGGTATCGGTAATCCTATCCACAGTCACAATTAAAGTATCACAGAGGAAGTCTACCAATGATTTTCCTTTTAATAAAAAAGCTAATCATGAAAGCAGCAAAGTTAGGGACGATAGAAATTTTTATATAACAATGATGTTCTATTTCCAGTTATTAATATTTCATAATGGTGAAATATATTACTTTCTCCCTGTAAAAGCTGAAACATAAAAAATATGCCAATAAAGGCCAGGACCTCAGACTTTATGCACAAAGAGACAAGCGTGAAAGGTTCTGTGTATATTCACTAATGTGCTGGCATTCTTAAATTCTGTAGGAGTGTCTAGCAGGTGGTTATATATACTTGAACTTCTCAAGGCAGTTTATGACATTGCAGATTGAAGGCTCCTAACCCATTAAAATCTACAGAAGACTTCCAAGCTTGACTAACTGGAAAGTTGCATCCTGCTTTTTACAAGACCTTGAGTCAAAAAATGTTGAGGACGTGGTTTCAGGACTAGGTGTAGTAATGGACAAATAATTCAGAATTTCATGACCACTGTTACCAGGCTGTTACAGGAGCAAATTTTTCCTGAATCACCTGTGACCCTCTTCATCTCTCCCAAGACCTTTCAGGTTGTTCTGACAGCCGTCGTCTTTGACAGAGTACTTCCTAATGATCACATCTGAGGATGTGAAAGTTATTTTGCCAAAAACAGAGGTTGCATGCAAATTAAAACAAATAATAGAGAGAATCTTCAATGGCAGATATGTAAATGGCAATTAGATTGCATTACAAGTAACAAAATCCTAATTAATACATAGGTAAATTACAAACAGCAAATTGTTACTAGGTGAGCACGGAAGAGCTTTCAAATTGTCTCCATCATGATCCATTAGTGTGTTTCTGTATTAACCTTCCTAACCTACAGATCATGGGCAGCCATTATTTGCGCAGGAGAAACACAGTTCCTTTCACATGGAGTATTTAATGATTAAGAACAGAACAATATTATTTTCATATACTTTGCATCTCATTCAACTTTCTTTTCTGAGTGGTTTCATTGATTTCACGCTTGTCTTAATGTGAATTTGACTGAACTACATTTGGCCCTTCATTTCTAGGTCAGCATTTTAATTTAGTTCGTCTAGTGAGCTAGGGTCCCACAGTTTGCAATCAGAGCAGCTCTAGCCATCTCTGTGCTTACATTTTCCTGTATGTATTGTTTTCAAAGAAGTGATACTAGCAACGCCATCATAATGTGAAGCATGTTCCTGGTGAAGAATGCAAGCAGATTTCAGACTTAATTTTGAATGTATGTTTTGATTGTATTTTCCAGTCCCCCAGTCAAAGGGTAATTTCTGTTACATGATAGATGCAGGAAGGATTTCAAAGTGTATAGATTTTGAGGTATGTGCACAGGCATGGGACTGTGTCTTCACTGCAATTTTGCAAAGTTATTTCTTCCCAAAAAATGCAGAGGGATCAGTGGGTTTTGCAGTTGTCTGCTGGTGAGGATGGCTATTTCATATGCCAGATGTCCTTGGCGAATCCTTTGGAATGGACTTGCTTCCTCCAGTCAGAGCATGAGATCTTGTGGAAGGGGCATTTTGGTTTGCAAGAGGAAATCCAGATTTTTTTTTTCCCCTTTGCTACTGTTTTGACCCATTGCACGGAATTTCATATAGCTGAAGAAATGCATGGGCCTTTTTCTGCATTATATTCCAGGAGGAATCAAGTCTTCAACTTGCCAGCTGAAAATGAAATTGGCTTTGTTAAAAGTTGTTGGAGGAATGTTGGAGGAGGGGAAAATGGTAAAGATAAAGACATATTTGAAATTAATTTGGGAGTGGACAGGGTAACAACAACAAAATCCCTACACCAAGACTACTTGGTATAGTCAGTGTGAGACCTTTTTAAATGGGTTTAGGAATTCGAGTTTTACTAGTCTTTTTGTGCTTCACTCTATTAATGCTAAAATCCACACTAAAATGCATCATGACTTAAATACATGTAGGCCAACAGTTGTTATCTTGACTTACTAATAGTTTCTGTAAAATCTGATTAATTTTTAATTTGTAATACACCTACATTACACAGGGGTAATCACATAATCCAGATAATCTAGAGATAATCTGTTGATGACCCTAACCCAGACTGCGCTATGTTATATTTTGTACTCCTGTCCGTTCATGAATATATTTTTAACAACATGATTAAGAAAACAGTCTTCACTATAAAGTAAAAGGCACAGCTCCCCATTCCAATTGAAAAAAAAAAAAAATAGATTTACACTGTTAACACATTAATGAAATAAAGGCTGAAAGTAACAGTAAGGCCAGATGACAGTAACATTGATGCTTTTTATTTGTAATGGGGGCCCTTGTCCCATTTCATCAAAGAATGACATACTGATACAGAGTATTTTTTTCCTGCTTACTGATTCTTTTATTTTTTGGAATAGGTGGATACAACATTTGGCCATAGGATAAGAAAGAGTTTAATTTTTTAAAGATTAACCTATTTTAGACCAATACATACAAACACTTTGGCTTAATTGCTTGGATACCTTTCAGCTCTTAAGAATAGAATGACTGACATTTCGTTTTTAAAACTAACTTTTTAGACAGAATTTAGAGAGATGCTTACACATTCAAAATATAAAGAAGAAGAACCACCATTTTGCTAATGTGAGATTTGCATTATTTTATTGATAAATACAAAAAGATTACAATTAAGTAAATAATTTATCTTTTTAAGCAGTTTGCTGTTTTCCTGCTAGTTGAGATAATATCTGAGTTATCCCATCAAATCTGACAGATTGATCCTGTGGTTTGTTTCTTGGATAAACAGTTCAACTATGTTTTTCAAAAATGTTCTTCCAACAAGTATCCAAGAAAAAAACAATGTTTAGATTGGCAAATATCTACCTATATTTGGGAAATAATTATTATGGTAAATATAATAAAAAAGCAGCATACAGTTTACCCAAATTCTGGGATAATTTTGTGACCTAAGATAATAAATAATTCCAGTTATTAATTTAGGGGTAGAAAATTGCAGTGCTGAAAATGATATGAAGTGCTTGCTGAAATTATAAATGATGATAAGAACATTATTTTTTTTTCTAATTTACAGTTATCTGGTAATTAACATGGCAATCAAAACAAATCTGTATACTAAAATGACTGGTTAATTATTAAAATGATAATGTAGCATCATCTGCAGAAGTTTCTCTGGAGAATAAGAATGAAAAGTTTTGGACAATCTGCTCTTTTGTTTGTTTGTTTGTTTCCTGGTTACTTCTCTAAAAAAGTTTGCATTGGCTCTGTGCTAAGGGGTTAATTGAGACTTTGGGGCAATCAAAGATGAGCTGATGAGGTTTTGAATGGAATCAGAGTGAAATTTTTGAAGTTATAAACTATTCAGCTGTGGAAAGCTCCATTTGAAAAGAAATGGTTGGAAATAAATTAGACAGACCATGAAGGAAGCGTACATAATTACTCAGACTCAATAGTACAGAAAGATATATATTCGCTTTACTGAGAGAATGAGCCACCAGGGCCTGATTAAGGCTACAGGTATAGTTAATTATCAAAAAAAAAAAAAAAAAAAAAAAAAAATTGCAGTTTTTTTTCTTTTGTGGCATACTCAGCTACTCTCTTTCTACCTGCTCCACGTATACCCTGTCTTCTCCCTGTCTTTTGGAACTTCAAGATGCCAATTCTGAGCCAGCCCGTATGCAGCAAAATGCTGGAAAAACCATGGTCTAAAATTGTTCCCAAAACATCTGCCCCCTGTGATGTCCAAAGGAATCACAAACAAGAGTGCTGAAGAACAGAGAAAGGACTGGTTTGTGAAAGAAAATGAGGTACCAGTTCAGACGGTGGGTATTTGGGAGGCTGAATTCTGACGATAAAGATCTCTTTGTAATAACCAGAATAGCAAATCCAAATTTTATTTTCTTACTGCTGACACACCCAGGCTAGCAAAAGTCTTTCTCTGGGGATATCAACAAACAATGACACATTGATGATATACCAGATTGCCAGACAATATGATTTTTTTCTTCCTCTTCATGTACATATGCTTGCATTACACAGGCTGAGCAGAAAAGGAAGACTTCTAATTTGCAGCCTTCACTCCATTCTCATCACTAAATTGCCTTGGTTAGATTCTGTTAATGAATTATAGCACTTCTTTGGGCTTATGAGCCTTTGTCTTCCAGAAAGCCTTGAGCATTTACGAGACCCCTAACTCTTACCTATCCCAAAGAAGAAAGAAAAATTTGGCCTAACCCTTGCTCTAACTGTTTTATTAATCAAGCAAATACGGTTTATGGTGGGTAAATGTGATTCTGAGCTCTGAAGTTCTGGCATGGACTTACTGTGCTCTTCTGAAGAGAGATTTGGGCACTCAGTGAAGATGAATTTTATAAGGCTCCAGTCTGTTACACCCACTGTAATGAAGTGCTGCAATAGGTATCTTCACTGTGCTTTATCATGCCAGCCAGCCCTCTGCTTTAAGAATCCAGTGCCTAATGGGCAAGGATCTGTGCAACTGAGTGAGGGAGAGCAGGAAGGAGGTAAAATGAGAGGATCAATCATTTGAGATGCAAGGTTGCCTCCAGAAACTTCTCAGAAGCTAATTCCATTCTAGAAACCCTGGGAAAGATGTCTGTGCTCATAACACAGTGAAAGCTTGCTTGTTCAGTTGGTGCCAGAATTACAATCCTCTGTTCATTTCTTTTCTTTCTCTGATAGTCTCTTTCCCCCAAACAATATGTGAACGAGTAGAAGAGCCAGTAAAAGGTAATAAAGCTGCTGCAGTGAAAAGGGGTCTGTTTCTACTACCATTTTAGGACTTTTAGGACCATGATAAAAGGCATCTCAGCTCCCACTCTGCCTTGAAGAGTATGGAGGTGTGTTAAAAACCCTATTTGTTCAGATGGTTTCCTGGCCTGTCAACACTCACATGTCACTCCACGTTGTATCTGGTGCTCCAGCAGCTGATTTCTTTAACTACATTGAGTTGAAGTTTACCTAAGAAAAAGGAACCAATGACAACACTCAATACAGCATTTTCAGGGTTTAATTTTCATCATGGCAGAGGTAATACCATTACCTGCTTCCTGTTGCAGGACAATATTTATTTAGATATGGGCAGAGATGGCCAATGACAAGGGACATGCTAGGACAAGACAGATCTCCAGAAGCCATTAGATGAATCACAGTGAGTTCTAGTAAGTAAGTGGAGAAACTTGCACTTTTCCAAGAGCTTGTGCAGGAGCTGTGGTCAGAGGCAATGTTGCAGGTCAAGCAGCTACAAAGCTCGTGCAAAACAGGCTCTGGGATGAAGGGCAAGACAGCGGTGAAGTCCAGCAGACAAAAGGAGATACTAGGCTGAAGAAATAGAAAAAAGAAGCAAAAGATCAGCAATACCCAAATGATAACACAGTGATGGGCGAGAACAGCATTTGGCTCATGGCCAGTGTTTTGTTTCTCTCCAGCCAAGTCTGGGTTCTTAGGTCTTATTCAGCATAGACAGTAGTTGTAGCTAGGCTGCCGGTTGCCCAGACAGATGTATTAATATGCAATTAATTAAAAAAAAAAAAAAATCAATATAAAGGACTGGTGCATCCTGATACAACTTTGAAATGGTAGCTGGAATCTGACAAATATATTTTTTTGTAATTAAAGCTGGATTTTTTCAGCAGACATGGGAAGTGTAGCTGGGAAGATGGTGGCAATAAGGACATATACTCACTCAAGATTCATACAGAAAAGTGAATCTCCATCTAAACCACGTACAGTATGGATGACTTTTTGGGATGGGAACACTGAAGAAATCTTCCCTGCTGTATAAAAAACCCCAAACCAACAGATTATAAAGAGTCTGTGGTGGCTTGCCTGTGGTGAGCAGAGAGGCTTCCCTAGAGCGACTGTGCTTTGTCTGGTCCCCTGAAACTCTCCACTAGGATGTCACAGCAACTGACCCCACACAGGTGTTTCATCTGCTGAGATGGAAAAGCTTACCTGTACTTTGTTGTGAAAATTACTTCTGACACACCCATGTTTATTTTAGCCACTTATCGCTAAGAAGCAATGACCTATGTGCACTTTAGAGTTAGATCTGTCACTACAATCAGCCACTATGTGTGTTGGAACATATAGGCTGTAACATGTTTGCACTGTACCCTTTTCCATTGTTTTCTTAAAATAAAAATTGACTTATTTCCACTCAATGCATTGAAAAATGTGTGTGCTGTGGGCATAATACAAAAAAATACCATTTTTAGCATCTCATAAAAAAGTGCTAAATATCAAATGCCAACCTGAGGGAAATGTCTATATTTAGGTTTTAGGGTGGGTGCATAAGTCCTGGATTTATACACTTGAGCTGAGTTTTGTTTTTTTAAGCCATTGTTTAAATTTGCCATACTCTGCAGAATTTCTATGAATGCATCACATATTTTGCTGTTTCTCTTAATAGATTTTCCATATTAAAAGAAAAAAAAAAAAAAAAGTGTAGTCATCTGTAATCCTAATAGTCCGTGAGTTCAGCACCTTCCAAAGTACAAATACATAATAGCACATTCATATTCACAGTTACCATCAAAGCCACGGTACATCACTGTGACATTAATACCAGACAGAAGGGACTTCCCACTGGAAAGCTGGTGCAAGTAGGCTCAGGCGGAGTGTTCATCTATCCAATCATTTGCTGTCATGCGTGTCATGCAAAACTGGCACAGCAACTTGTTAACAGCCATAATGTCACTGCAACATATCACTACAACTGTAACTACAAAAGCACATATGTACACCAGATTGTAGGAAATACAGAAGGCAGACATGTTAGGAACAAAACACAGTTTATCCTAAGTGTGCCTGTTTGAAGTATCAAATAATAATTATAAACACTTCATATAACTATTTTACCTCTTTAAATATCAATTTACAAAGATTTTATTCAACGCTACTGAAGGGTAACTGGCAGAGAGGTAGATTTAGATCGAGCTCTCCAAAGTGGCACAAATCAGTGTCACCGCAGATAGAAATAGTCCTGTTCTTCTGGTACTTCAATGAGTTTGTGCTACACATGTGGCTGCTGCAGCTGTTCTGGGGAGGTTGCACCGCTACGTGAATGGGTATAAGTGAGGGGACAAAAGCTTTGCTAGTCTCTCTTGGCTGCCAGCAGAGCCACAGTTAAAAAATGTTGGAGAAGTGTTGCATTTTGTGTTTTTGAAGGTTTCTTCCCACGCTTTCAAGCTCTAACTCTGAACTAATTAGGTAAAGAAGAATAGTAAAATGGTGTTAAAATATATCAAACCAAAAAGAAAGAGGTTTAACTTCTATGCTTCTGTGGCAGGCTGAGGGATATCAAATCTATGTTTCTGCAAAATGTGGAAATAATACTTTGCATGTCAAGCCCATCAGTGCCAAATGTCACAATAAGATGTATTGAACTGCTGGGGATCCAGCGGCCTGCTAGAGTCCAACATGAGGGGGTGTAACAACGAGCACTGGAGAGATCATTCTGCAGTCCATCGCCTGGCTCTGTTCCTGTCCTGCCTTGATCCTGGTCTTCTTCTGTCTGCCTTTCATGCCCTGCTGTTTTCACAAAGGCTGTTTTCCAAAAGTAGTGATTCAATACCTTGAACTGTCAGAACTCTGTTTTCCTCCTTCATTTTTTTTTTTTTGTTTTGTTTTTATTGCCTTTCTGTAGGTAGAAACATGTTGTAACAAACTTGCTTCTCTGTAGAATTTACTTTTTTTTTTTCCTTTTCTATTTTTTTTTTTTTTTAGCAAAATTAACTTTTGGTTATTCACTTGGCTCTGGCTTTTAAACAAATAAAATGCATTGTTCTATGTTTAGATGACTAAAACCGTGCATCAGTTATTTATTAATAA
Source organism: Podiceps cristatus (assembly GCA_000699545.1). Classification (NCBI taxonomy): domain Eukaryota; kingdom Metazoa; phylum Chordata; class Aves; order Podicipediformes; family Podicipedidae; genus Podiceps; species Podiceps cristatus. The sequence continues at coordinate 8,475 of JMFS01140313.1, read as the reverse complement.
TAGTCAGAGCAAGCCAGCCCAACAAGCTTCCTCTTGACAAGAAAAGCTTTCTCGTTCTGGATGAATAATGCAAATTGGAGAAATAACACCGCTCCTGCATTTTATGCGTAGGCAGATAATGTCCTATCCTTCAGCAAATGCATTAGGCAAACAAGAACACTTTGGGGAAACAGCCACCTCCCAGAATAGAACATTGTGTTCTTGCCATAGGAGAAAGAACTTTCCAAGTAAGTTACAATATTATCAACTTTGTGTTTAAAGATTTTGATGAGTAGCTGCTTTGGGTGCCTTGCCTTTGCAGTCACGGCAGGAGCTGCTGCAGCAGGAGGTGTTACAAATGAATGGTCCTCCTTACTGTCAGCAGAAACTCCTGGCTCCAAAGGGCTTGTGCCATCCCCAGCAGGTAGGAAAACAGGGTGATGCTTCATCCTGATGAAGCAATGAAATGCAGCTGCAGGGGGGTGCAAATATATGCTCAGTACCTGTGCTTGGTTTACTTACTGACAGTAATCTTCCCAGCAGGTCCTTAGAAACTGTGATAAGGTTCTCTGGAAAGAATCAAGTTATACCCCCTTTTACTGAAGAGAGGTACTCGATTTGTAGTTTTATACATGTTGATAATGAAATAACAGGAAAAAAATGTCCACAAGTCTCACACTGTAAGCTCTCTAAGGCAGGGAGTTTATGACAAACATTCCTTTATATATTCACAGGATATAAAATAATATGTATCTATGCAACATATATGAATGCAACATGTATGCTTCATACAACTGACACATAGACTGTTCTGAACTAGGTAAAAATTCATTTATTATTTCTTAAGTTGCTGCTGTATAGAAAAAAAACCAGACCCAACTGTCTCTGTCTGAACTATTTAGGAAATAAATGCAGACAAGTTAGGATGTTCTGACACTCCCATAGAAAATGTCACCATTTTTCTTTTCACATTCTTCATCTTAAACATATGGATGGTGAAGACAGCTGATTTATGTGTCTGTAAGATCACAAATAAACTAGCTCTCTGGAAAAGATCTGAATAGAAAGAAGGCAAGAAGACAGCATGGACAGAGGCAGAGAGACAGAAAACTGGAGAAAGAAATATAAGTCAGCTACACCAGCATCTTTGACAGCTCCATGTTGAGCGTGGGGAAAATCAAATGCAATCTGAGATGAGGCTAAAGAGAAGATCGAATGTTCTAATGTAGTTTGAAAAAACCTCAATGCATTAGAAAGTTAATTCAAAGCTAATGTTTATCCCTGGGATGGTATAATATATGTGTGACGTTATGTGGCATAAACAGAAATAATTTGGTTGTTTAGAGCAATTTTCCCACAGGGGTATAATGAGAAGTATGCCCGTGCAGCAAGCTCCAGAAGTTATGAATGCTCCCCGGAAATCTGCCTCCCAGGTTGTGGTTCAGTCAGGTCCTGTGAATTTAGCATACACATTCGTGAAGGTACTGTGTCCCTTCCTCCTCCGGGGCAGCGGCTCCTGACTCCCAGCCACCTGCTCGGTGCCCTGGTCTGCTTCGTGTCTGTGCACCCAGCCGCCGTATCGTGTCTGCACTGGCATACTCTAGTGACCTATCGGGATTGTGTTTGGGGTCTGGGACTGGACTGCAGCATTGTCTGGTGATCATTTCTTGGCTCGCTGCCTAGACTGAAGACTTATTATAAATTTCACAAATTAAGTGACACTCTTCAAAAGGAAAATACTCTAGAAGCTCTGACTATGATTTACAGTTTTTGAAATACAAGTGTCAGAATGAGGCAGAAGAGATTGAGAACATACCAGGAAAAGGTCTTCCTTGTTTCTCACTTGATCTAGCAGGAAAGTAAAGCTGACCTTCTGTTGCCACTGTTCGATTATTTTCTCTGAGTTACTGACAAACATGATCAGGTACAGGAACAATAAGGTATCTGGCTAGCCCATAGAAGCTTCCTGAATATCATGTTTATTCCTGAAACACATAGAGAGAACAGATAGTGCCAGTTGCTAGTCTTGTCTATTTGTGTTGCTGCAGTGCTTAGTGGCTCAACCAAATAATCTCTGCTCAAACCCAGCAAGTCAGTGATAGACTGGGCATAGAAATCAGGTTCTCCATGATCTGGGCACTGGACTATGTGCCTCAGTCCCATTGTTTTACAGAATTTCCCCAGCTGAATTCACTTCAGTATGAATTATTTCAGGGCATTATCTAGAAGGATCAAAATAAAAATGCAAAAGAGTCCATTTATAACCTATTCTTTGGCAACAATGTAGGCAAGAGGAATCAATGTATGGTCTTGTTATTGTGAATGGGCCAGAATGTTTTACTATTGTGCATGTCTTCAGCAAAAAGAAGAGTTATAGAAAAGTGGAATAGTATGCCTTCATACCAATTCTCATCAGAAATTTTTCGGTTTTGCACCTCAAGCCACCCTGCTAAAACTAGACACTAATTGAGTCTGTCAATGTAAGTGCTGCAGTTTTCTAACTTCTATTTTGCTTATCAACTGTTTCATTAATGTTTGTTTTAAACTGATTTCCTGCAGTTAAATCAGCAGCAGGTCAGTTTATAGCATCTTTTGGGTGAACCAAATTAATCTAAAAACATGTAACATGGGTTTATTTTACATGAAGAATTTAAGTTCTGTGAAATGTACTTGCATTTATGAAAATGATATGATGGATTTATCTGTTATTGCTATTATGTCAAAGCCAAGAGATTTCAATGGGTTTGGGGTCCCATAGAGTAAAGCATTCTGCAGATATACAGCAAGCTCTGCCAAGACTTTAGGATTTACATTATAATGTAACTAGAAAACAAAGAGTAAAAGAAACAGACAATGACTTTCAAAATGCCTTGTAGCAGGACCAGGAATGAGAAGACAGTTCTTTCAAGTCCTTTTCTATGTGCCCATCTACCACACCACATTATCTCAGCAGGATAAGCAGAGTAACACTTTGTCATATGAAACAGCTTCTACATGTAAATTACATGCGTGTGTGTCTGTGTATGTATATATATATGTGCAGGTATGCAGACGCATACCTACATATTCCCGTACAAACTTTTAAAAGCTTTCTTGGGTAAAGTAATTCTTTGCCTATGAGCTTTGGCTTTCACATGAAATAGATATATAGTGACTACCTCCTTTCAGGAGGTACTGTAGTATGTTTTTAGCTGTAGTATGTTTTTAACTGTAGTATGTTTTTAACTGTAGTATGTTTTTATCCTGTTTCTCGTTTATTTTCTGCTCCAGTAACTTCACTTGTTTTACTGTTGCCTGCAAAATCCTGAAGAAAAAGACACTTGAAACAGTAGCACTTCAAGAGCAAGCTTGGTGCCATCCCATAGCTGCATGACCTTTGTCTTACCTCAGTCTATATTTTTTTCAACAATGTTACACAGGCTCAAACCACTATATTGGAAGCATTTACACACACAGAAGTTGCATTGCTGCCCTTGCTGAGATACATAGGCACATGAATACTTAAACTACTCTCTTAGAACCTTTAAAAATGGTAAAGAAATTAGGTGTTTATTTGCATGTTTGGACAATCCATACATTTAAAACTTGATAATGAGATATCAATACATAATTTCTATAACACATAAAATTCAATATGTAATTGGTGTAATTTTGACAACTTACATATGCAATTATTTGCACTAGGGGGAAAATGCCTAGCGTTTTAAAAACTATAATTGTGACAATCAGGATAGAAACTTTTCCCTTCATGTCTCTCCTGATGCAAGAACTTATGAAATCCTCAGTTCTGGCTCTTCAAGCCATCACTGGAGGTCTGTTTGGTATGTGATGACAGGGTAACTATTTTCCACCTTTTTTTTTTTTTTTTTTTTCCCCCTTAATGCAGACAAATTTGTAGTGTTGGAGCCAAATTAAATAGTGTTCATTAATACACTGAACACACCTAAAATGTGTCTTCAAAAGGGTAACAATAGTCCTGATCCCTTCTCAGCGACTCTGTCTCATCTCAACTTCTCCTCCTGCCCCTCACCCTTCCCCTGAGCTTGCAGAAAGGTGAATTTTTAAGTACCAGTTTTGAAGGGCCCACAGAGATACTATTGAGCTGAAGGTGCACAGACTCTCTTAGTTAGGGAGGATGTGTGTTTTACCATTCAATACCATGCTTTCTTAAGTATTTACTTGACTTCCAATGACTGACATAACCCCTGTATCACCATGAACTTTTCAGTCTTTAACAGTATTTTTCCTGGTAGCACATCCCTGAGATGAAACTAAGGGCTTGCATTTTTAGAGGTGTTACTCTGCTCTGTAACACTTTGACAACCTTTTTGCTTTTCCAAAGGGATATTTACAAGCAGGATTCTGGCAGATGTGGTCCACCACAATAAGCTCCAGAAAAACCTGAGGTGTCAGCCCTCAGCTGTCTAACCCTCTCCCTGTGCCAGAGGCTTGCCACCTGCAGTGCCGGCAGCAGGGATGTGGTTTTGCATGGCCAGGTGTGCCAGCTTCCACTGCCATCGATGGTGAATTTGCCAGGCCATGACAGAGCTGGACCAGGTCTCTGCCAAAGCCTGTGGGAGCAGATGCCAAACCACCTTTCAGCAGACTCATGCTACAGGGAGCTCTGATTGCTTGCACATTCACACGCTCATGCACACTCATGTGTGCACACACTTGTGTACACACACAGAGCATTTTTTTTTTTTTTATGAATTCTTATTGTTGCTGTGGCTCTCCACGAACCACAGTTTTGAAGTAGCAGTGTTCAGATGAAAGCGCTAACAATAAGGTAGCTGACACCTGCCAAAGTTGCTTACAGAAGTTTACATGTAATTGGCAACTTGAGGTCATGTGCAAATCAAGCTCCTGTTTCATTCCAACAAGAATTTAACTTTTGATAAATTTTGTAAGCAATTACCATAAAGTACAACTGCCAGAACAAAACATAGCAATGACCGTGAAACTCTGTGGTACCCTTCTGAACCACTCCGTTTTGCATTTCTCAGAAACATTTGCCATCTGTTTGAAGAAGAGGATCCCCTACAGCATTTTTTTCCATTTTGATGATGGAAATGGCATAATGATTCTGTCTGATAGCTCTTCTAATGGCTAACTCCTGGCATGCAGGGGCTGTGAGAAAAATTAGGTTTGACACCTCACCATATTCTGAAGCTGACAAAAAAAAAGACCTGCAAGGCTTTTTGAAGCAATAGCAGATGGCAATAAATGATTACACTGGACATAAGCACTGAAACTTCAGGTGTAAAAGCTGAGTTTGAATATCATGCCCACACAAACACATGCTCCAAAACTTTAGATTTCCCCCTCAAGGGCTGGAAATTTGAGCTGAAATACAATTGTACTGAAACTCCTGCAATTTGGATTTAGCGAGTGTGACTTATGCCACTATGATTGCTTCTGCTTTTGGTATGCTGGTACTTTCTGTTTCTGAGAGCTCTGCTCTGCACAGATCAGCAGCCATTTTACAGGGGGCTGTTATAGTTGGCAGCAGGAGACAGTCATAGTGTTGATCCTATTTTTAATATAATCGAAAATGTTTCGTGTAGAATTTATTTGCTTCTTGTAAAGAGACATTTGTGCTATGAGCAGTGATCCAGGTATATATATTCATTCAGGCATCTCTCCAGCTAAAATGGTTTTAGATACCATTGTTACATTTTGTGATTAAAAAGGAAAGTTGTTATCTCTTATGATGTCATTCTCTTTCCAGATTTAGAAAACATTAGCAGGAAATTTTAACCAGCTTAGTCATCTGAGAATTTTACATCAAAATTTTTTTCATCAGAAAATGTTAGCAAACTTCCATGATTTTTCATGGAAAAAAAAAAAATCTGATTCACAAGAAAAAAATAATCAATTTTATTGCAAAAGTATCTATTTCATTGCAAAAGGATTCCTTTCTGGTCATCTGTAGTGCGTAATATTTTGGTTTGTAAGTATTTTTTCCTGGAACTGGCTATAACTAGTAATGACATAAGAAATGGACATCAAAAGCTCAAAGACTAGAATGTCAACCTTATTGACACTTAAAAATCACTATCTTTTAAATAAACAACCACTAAATGTCTAGAGTGAAAGCTGGTATTTTCTACTAAGTTGTTGTTATCAGGAGCTATAGTGATGGGCTACAAAGCTTTCCTTCCTGAGGCTGAGAAATATGAGCAGAGTTTTGTTGCTGTTATTACAAAGGATGGTCAAATTCCAGGACGATGATGACAGAGAAAATTGGTTTTGAAAAGCCTTTAAGGACAGACTGTTTAACAACACTCCTGCTTGTACTGTCCAGAAGATTGCTTTGATAACCATAAAAGTTGAAGCAGCTGAAGATTTATAGACTGAGTGTTTAGAGATCATATTGCATACTTCCTAATAGAAAACTATTCAGAGTTTTGCCCTGTAGATCTCTAATCAAAAATGAAACCGCTCTGAAAAGATACATAACGTAAGAAATCAAATGGTTAAAACCAGTGCTATATCTCAACTGTAACACAACTGTCAGTAAAATGAGGTGATAATAATAACATACTTTCATAGAATCATAGAATAGTTTAGGTTGGAAGAAACCTTTAAGATCATCAAGTCCAACCATTAACCTAGAGATGCCAAGTGCACCACTAAACCATGTCCCTAAGCGTCACATCTACATGTCTTTTCAATACCTCCAGGGATGGTGAATCCACCATTTTCTCTGGGCAGCCTCTTCGAGTGCCTTTCGGTGAAGAAATGTTTCCTAATATCCAATCAAAACCTCCCCTGGTGCAACCTGAGGCTATTTCCTCTCGTCCTATCACCTGTTATTTGAGAGAAGAGACTGACACCCACCTCTCTACAATCTCCTTTCAGATAGTTGTGGAGAGCAATAAGGTCCCCCCTCACCCTCCTTTTCTTCAGACTGAACAACCCCAGCTCCCTCAGGTGCTCCTCATTGGACTTGCACTCCAGATCCTTCACCAGCTTCCTTTCCCTTCTCTGGACATGCTCCAGCACCTCAATGTCCTTCTTGTAGTGAGGGGCCCGAACCTGAACACAGTATACTTTACATTTATAATATAAATGGGGGCTATATTATAGCTCCTTCCCACTCAGCCTCTTAAAACCCCTTTCTCATAGTAAACACTTAATACTGCCAATTGGTTCCTGTGTTTTGTTAGTAATATATATGCCTGGGGACTATGCCATTTTTCTAGCTGGCTGTCACTGTCTCTGGTGACTTACTGTCAGCACATTTTCCCATCTCAGGTTGATGTGGACTAGAAGTAAGAATACCAGTGACTTTAGTGAAACCTCTTCTCTGAATAAAGTCTATAGGTGTGGTGGTTGCTCCCCCCTGCTGCTACCCTGCTCAGGACATGACCGCCAGCCGGGGTTGTGATGGCTGTATCCAGATTATGCTCAACTTCGGGGATGGATGGCAACACAGTAGACAAGACCTGTCTGGAGCAGAGACCCAGACATCTTGCTGGTATGCAAATATGACTATAGGTCAGTCACCTCACTCTATAAATAGTGGACAGCCCAGGGCCTGTTGAGCTTTCCTGCATGGCAGCGAGCTGCGTGCCCGGATCTCCCCTTGAGTAGGGACACCTATCAAGGGTACTCCTTGAGGTCCTTGAAAGATTCCTGCCACAACAGAGCCTCGGTAAGTGACTAAAAATCATGCTAAACTGTCAAATCTTAGCTGAGTGATATGAAGGATTGATTGTGGATATAAATATATAATGCTTTAGACATAAACCATTGCCCAGGTCTGAGACTAGGACTGGATCCAGCCGAACCTGGGCTCCTCTCTGAGAAGTTTAGAAAGCAAGGGGGTCCTCTCCGAACCTCACCACTCAACGGGTCTCCCTGACAGTTTTGTCTGACCCTGTCCCCTGTGCAGTAAATAACCCAGTGTACTTCGCCATGGAAACTTGTTAAGCACTGTGTCATTTGGCACTGAAATTTGTTAACTCACTGTTTGATATCAGTAAATTACATTGTTGCTTCTCTCTTACCAGTGAAGTGTGACACTCCACCCACGACAACAGAGGATACGCAAATCAGTCAACAGGTTGCTGAGGGAAGTTGTGGAATCTCTGTCTTTGGAGATACGCAAAACTGGCCCCAAGCAGCCTGCTCTTGGTGGTCCCTTCCAGCCTCAACTGTTTGTGACTCAGCAGAGGTGCATTGACCCTTACAGCTCTGAAGGGAATTGCATGACTTGGGAAATAAATGTCAGCATCTTGGTTGTTGCTCTCTGCAGGGAGTAAACCTGCAAAGGCTTGTACATCCTACAAGGGTAGATCTTACGTAATGGGGCTTCGTTTTCAAAATAGCTCAACATACAGTTGTTGCCATTTAGGAAACCAGATCAGGAAGCTGCTTGATATTTTGGCAAATCCCTTCTGTGTCAATGGCCTGTCTTAACTCTAATGGCCCTATGTTTTTTATCAAGAACTTAAAAAGATGGCTTTTTTTTTGCAACTGCAATTACAT
>JMFS01140305.1:0-10875 GCA_000699545.1 Podiceps cristatus | reverse complement strand
TATATATATATATTTTAAATAAACAGAAAATGTCTCTTCTCTTTGCAAGCAAAATATTGTAAAAGTGAACTTTGTACATCAAATATTACTGCCATTCATAAATTGCTTTTTTCTTTTACCTGTTTATGCTTCTGTTTTCTGGAATTAATCTGTGTGTGAAGGACTAAAAGTAACGTGTACCATGCAGTGTATTAAACGAGGGGGGGAGGGAGGGAAGTTTTCTGATGTTCCATCTGTGCTTCTTGAAATATATGATTAAACTTTTCTTTTTATCATCACTCTTATTTTTGTTGGCGTCCTTAATCATGGAAAATTATATGCTTGCTGTAAACATCCAGACTTTTTAAAAGGACACCAGCATTTATTGTATTTGGTTTCGATCTGCAGGGATATAGACAGAAGAAACTGTTTCAGGCACTGGGTACTGGAATCAAAATTCCTTCCGTAGCTGTATCTCTCCCAGATTTTACATTTTAAAATATGCATAAGCAGGAAAAATACTGGCACTTATTTTTTACTGGTCTACTTAAAGTCCCAGAGAATGAAGACTCAACATACATTTCTCTCAGAAATATGACGGATCATGTTTTTGTTGGTCTGCTGTGTGTTTGTCTATCTTGAACAGTCTGACAGGCAATTATTTATAAAACCTGGGTTTGCCCAGTAAACCCATATAATAACCTTTCGCTTCTCTACATAAGGCACTGAGCTGAATTTAGAGTAAAACAAGGTAGGTTATGTCTCCCTATCTCGGACTAACCCAGATTATTCTTATTTTGGGAAGTAATAACTTTTTTTCCTCATCTTCAGAGTTTTCTTTAACTCTTTAAAACAAAAAATGAGAGCACTAGGACTGGTGCTGCATACGGAGCGTGTCTTAGCACCACTTTACGTGCTGCAGAAGCAGAGATGTATGTTTAAGCCAGTACCACACATTTTATCTAAAACTTTTTATTATATGTATAAAAATCAATTTGAGATTCAGTTAATGGCTGCATACGAATAGCTTGGTGCTTGTGTAATTTCAACTTGCAAATCATGTTGATTCTCAGCACGGATTTACATGAACTGAATGAGGTTACGCTGATTATTTAACATGTTACTAGTTACCCGAACCAGGGCGACGGAACCAATTTCGGTAGCCATAAGGCTGCGTAACATCTAAGGGAACATGAGTTTTGCTCGCAGTTCAACGTCTGCCTTGCTGTGTGATTATATCACTTAGGTGTTTTTGGTTTCTTCATCCAGCGAGCCACAAACCAGGGTAACAATTCAGCTGGAAAATTGTCAGAGGTGAGGGAGGCACAACACAGATTTGTAATTTGGCTTCATCTCATTTCCTGACCTGTCCTTCCCCAGGCTTTCTTTCGAGAAAATAAAGCCCTTTAAAAGGCTCTTGCCTTCATCTGGAAATCAGAAGCTGACAGTGCTCCATATTTCTCTGGAGACACCCAGGACCTTGCAGAATTTGGCCCCCCTGGGTTTTCAGAGTACGTGTCTCTTTGACAAGTGGGGATCTCACTGAGGGGGGGGGGAAGAAAAAACAAAAAAAAAAGAAAAAAGAAAAAAATATCTTTTCTGGCACTTCTTGAATTTAGATGAACCTTAGCGTTGTGTTAACGTTCTGCCATCAGTCGTGTGTAGCTCTCATAAAATGTTTTATAGCTTCCCGTCTAGCTCCTACAGAATGTTTCATAGGACATAAACACTTCTACTATTAATTTTAGAATAAATAGATAGTGACATTTGTCACAAGTCTAACCTCTAGTTGAAACGTACATTGTTGCGGGGTTTTTTTTTTCCTTGCCTAAGTGAATCATCCTGTCCAAGGTTAGGCTTTTTATACCTCCACTATATATCTACACTGAGCGGTGGTGCAGCGAGGGAAACGCGGTGGTGGCATGCATTAAATCCAGGGCTTTATTCGGAGGGCACAGAGCCAGCAAAAAGCAACGGAGCCATCCCTGAAGGAATTGAATGTAAATCTGATGGTTTAAATAAGGCCAGATGCCTTAAAAAATTATGAAAGCTGTATCTTTAATGTAGCTCTTAACTTTTTTTTTTTTTTTTTATTCTGCTTAAGATAATGACATTGCCTTTAAAACTAATAAGAAAAAATAGCTCTCATCTATTGTGGGGAGACAAAAATCAGATAGTTTCACTTCCATAAATCACTGAACTGTTGGCAACTGAAACAAACTTTCAGAAGGCAGATGACTGCAAATTTGAAGGAAACCTTCATATTTAACTGTTAAAAGCCTTTTAACTGTCTAGTGAGCACTCTGAGACACTACATTAATAGCCATTCTCAGTAATCAAGCTCCACTATACTTATATACTATTTTTACTAAAAAAGATAGATTAGTAGTGGAAGAAAGCTGGAAAGATAAATAGGGAAAATCAAGATCTAAAAATATAATAATACAGTTTACTTTTAAATTTTATAGCTCTCTTCTATATTTCTGATTGATTATTCATCTTAATTCCTATCAGACAGAAATATTGGCACAAGAGTCGTATACCAATATCTGTATTTCTGGACTAGTCTTCATCCAGATGCTTTGCAGATTTTCTTACTGATTTTGTGAAGTTGTGATCTGTCAATCTTTGGTACTTGTATGACTTTGATTACTGTAATATCTGAGTGCCTCACAGGCTTCCATGTATTTATGCCTGCAGCGCCACTGTACAATAATAACTTGTTGTTATCGCCATTTCTTCTGAGGCACAGGGAGACTGGCGATGTGTTGGGAAACCTGGGATGGTTCAGAAAACCTGGATTTCCCAAATCCGTATTGATGCTCTCAGTCATCTTCCCTCGGCAGCGAAAATGAGAGGTGTATCAGAACGCACATAGCCCAGCCCCGCAGGTTAGGAGAGAAAGTGGCAAAAGCGGTATCCAACTGGATCTGCAAGAGGAATTTGGGGAGGAAGAAGGCAATCACTCAATTTGGATCCAAGCCAAGGCTCAATGCTTTAAAACCTTCCGGCTGAAATGTGCCACAGCCACCTAATGACCTTGTGCAGAAAAATAAATGTTACATTTCCACCAAAACATGGGCTGTGGGACACTTTCCCTTCTCCACACTGCTGGATTTCTGCATCAGGAATCACCACGAGGGACGTACTAATTAAAAATTCCTACTTTGGCAGTGCCAGAATGCTCTTACCTTGATCTCCTCCCAACCTGCCTTTGCTTAGTGCATCAGAGCTGCAAGAAATAATAGGCGAAACACAATTAAGAAACATAAATGCCCTCTTTTAAATGGAGCAACAGCTGCGATGGGTGTTCACAAAGATAAGGTAAAATCTTAACTTTTAATAAAAGAGCTGGGTCTGAATCTAATCAAGTGCAGCTGAAGTGTGGTGGCTGATCTTCAGCCTATAACTATACCTGGAAGAAGGGAAGGTGTAAGATACCTGAAGCCATAGCGGGATTCAGATAGTCAAGAGTCAATAAAGAAAGTTGGCTCAAACCAGTTCTGTTTAGCGCTCATTTCCATAAGTATTTAATTAATCTGCAAAATAAAAAAACCCAAAGAAACTATTGCATTTCTTGTACTGACATGATTTCTTCAGATCTGCAAATGAAATGGCAGCAACTGTGTGTCAAGCTTAGGTGAAAACAAATCTGAAACATCGCTGCAGAAGGAGAAAGAAGGCTTTGATAGGAGCAAGGCTCCACCTGTGCTTCTCACCCTGAGCTCCCTTGCTCAGATCGTTGTGCATCATCTGCTGAACATCAGTGCTGAAATCTGCCGCGCATGCACAAATTTTGTTGTAGCTTCAAGTAAATGACTTCAGTAAATTGGACATGATCTGTCCAGTGTTCTCCATGTCACCATGCTCTGACTTTACTATTAAAAGTATTTATAGTCCTCTGGTTTGGAATGTTATCAACATTTTGCTAGTCCTAAATTTTCACTGTTCAGCAGAATTTGGTGTAGACAGAATACAAACAAATTGAAGAAATTATTAAAAACGTGCTTTTAGCACCTGGGAAAGGGTGTCTTTAGAAGTCAGCTTCTCCATGGAAGGTGCTGCTCTTACTCATCTTCTTTGGGATGGTGGCAAAATTGATACATGGGTTCTGTAGGGTTTGAACTTGAACAACTAACAGTTGAGGTCAACCTTGAGGTCTCCCTCAAACTCATATGCATCCCACTTATCTCTTCACTGTAAAAATAAGACACAAGCTCAAGAGGAAAAACATGACAGGTTCTTCCACTGGAAGATCAAGAACCGCAACGCTGCATATTCCAAGGTAAGATGAAACAAAATAACCTTGGTCTGACTGGACTCAGCTAAATGTCACTTGAGAAAAATCTTTTATTTTTTTTTTTTTTTCTTCCCTACTGACAGTTACATCATGATTATTTCCACACTTTGGTGATCAGAACTTTGTCCTCATGTTTGGCAGTGAAATAGTTAAGAATAGTTATTTCTCCTAAGCGGTCAGGTTTCAGAGGCAATACAGTGGTAAACAGCTCTCTGTCTTTCTGCAGCTGTTGTTTTTGACTAGTGGGTTAAGAACCTTTCACATTTTAAGGGCAAATGTATTTTGGAGCAGAGTCTGGATCAGTTACTTTTATTCATGGTACCCACATAGGTGTAGCCATCTAAGCTGGTCCACATTGCTCTGCTGATGTGAGTGTGTGGATATTGTCCCTGCAATTAAATCATCCAAGAAATGGCCAAAGCTCCATCCACACAGGGGTTAATGGGAACAGTCTGAAGATGGTTTCACCAGGACTCTGGAGTTTAAATATCTGTTAGTCTTTATGCTCAAAACCCCGTTAAACCTCTTTGGACAGGTGTCTGTGAAGCCTCGTGTCTGTGAATGGGGCTTATGTAGGAAACCAATGTTGCGTTGGGATCAAATGTACGCTACCGTCAAACTAAATGAGAAAAAAGAAGGGCTTGGCTATGGGCCTTGGCTATAGGAGGTGCAGCCATGCTTGGAAGTTACAATCTTCCTAGTGTTATCGTAGTGAAGATAAAATTTGGAATAAGCAGCAAAACTTTTGAATTTTTGGCCAAAGTCCAAAGCTGCCCAGTTTTTGCCACAGCTAGTTTTCATATGTGTTTTTTATGGTGTTGAAGTCGGGCCGGTAGACAATATTCAATTCATTTTTATTTTGTTTGGGCTTGTTTTATTTGCACGTTGTTATGTATTTGTGGTGCACACTCTGAAGGGATTTTGCATCTTAGTTGGTTTCTTTGGTGGTCCTAAAGGCAGGGCAAAATTAATGCAGCACTTAAAGAGACTGTTATTAAAACTTTATTCATAGGTGAGCAGGAGAGGCATAGAAAATTATTTATTTATATGCATACATATTAAATAAATATGAATGTATATATTTATATCCTTTTCAAAACTCAATACCAAAAAACAGCTCTGCTTTTACAAATCCAAAGCAAACTTGACCCTGTTTTGATACCTCCCTTGCTCTGCAATGAAAGTAGATTTATCCTTGTAAAAAGATTTTTACTTTGTGAAAATAATTTGATTGCAACCTTTAGTTTCTTTTCTGTCTGTACTACTCATTTTTCTTTTACACAAAGTTTAATGTCACACTGTAGATCTGTAAGAGATTGTGAAGCCTAATGAAGTTTTAGAAAAATCATCTTTGACCTCCTGTATGAGAAAGGCAATTTTGAATCTGGAGGTGTGGGGTTTGGGGGATTTTTTTGGTTTTTGGAGTGTTTGGTTGGTTGAGTTTTTTAAGTCCAAGAGAATATTTTTTGAGAGGGACTGATCTCAGAGGGCTGGCAATAAGCCCCCAGTTTATGCATTGAGAGTAACAGCAGGTATTTCTATAGCACTTGAATATTGAAGGGAATTGCCAGAGCTGGACGCTGCAGAGATACCTCATTGCTCCCTTAAATTGTGTCTGAAATTTCCTTGTATTTTGTAATACAGGAGTTGTGCTCTTGGCTTCCGTTTCCTTCCTTCGGAGTCCCAAAGGTAAGTGGATTGTGCCCTCTGGGGGCCCTCTGCTGCTCCAACTTAGATTTAAGGGTGGTGGGGTTTTTCCTTCTTTTCATGCTTTCCTTTCTTTCTTTTTTTTTTTTTTTTTTCTCTTTCCTTCCTTCCTCCATCTCTTTCTTTCTTTCCTCTCTCTCTCACTTTCCTCTCTCTTTTCTTTTGTGTGAGATATCACATTGATTTCCCGCCCCCCCCTCCTTGTGTCTTATGAAGGAAGAAATTTATGGCCTTTTTATGTCAGGAAGTCTAGCTTTTCCTGACGTTTTATTGCTTTGAATATTTGAAACATTTCAATCCCAGACAATAAATATTACATGATTATTGTTTTCATATGGATAGTCTATTTCCCTGTGTTTTTCCTATCCAACTTTTTACTAGCAAATGACACCCAAAAATTTATGGATACTAAATACATTACTATTAAACTTTGCTGGGAAGGTCAGAGATAGTCCCTCAATTTGCATGTGATATATAGGGGAGAAAAGTTAATATCATCTCATATGTTTTGAATCCTGTAGTGATACAAACTTACCTCAGAAAAGGAGGTACCATTTTTTTTCTTTCTTTCAAAAAAAAAAAAAAAAAAAAAAGTGCTTATTGTACAGGTCAAGCCTTGTTTCCACTGAATTAAATGATAGCTTTTGAAGCTTAGGTGGGAAAAGCAGTGAACCCCAACTGGGCGTTTTCCAGGTCAGTAACTGGTAACCTGTAGGAGCAGAGCTTCGGAGCTTACTTGACGTTGGTGGGATGGGTCATAGCCTTTCACAACTCGAAGTGCAGGTTTTCTGCTCACCCAGGTCAGTATTTTGTTGCTCTCATGGTAGAAAGAGTTCCTTGTCAAGTGGGAACTGTGAAGTCCAATCTGAGGTTCCACTTTTTAACGCTTTCTGTTTGGAAGAAGGCAGCTGTCTCCTCGCTGTATGTATGGAGCACCAGTTCTGCCGTACGAGCCAAGGTGACCAAGTCTATCTTGCAGGCCCAGTTTTGATTTGAGAGTCAGCAGATACAGCAATATGTGAAATCTCTGGTCATGTGGCCAAGATTATAGGAATATGAGAGGCACACGTTCTGCTCAAAAGCACTAGATATTGTCTAATTTTTGTATAATGACAATATTTCATGGATACCATGCAGGACCCTGCTGCCTCTGCTCCATTAACTGTCATGTTACCGATGACTTCATGTTGATCTTGATTGCAGAACTGGGTCCTAGAGAACCAGTAAATCTTCCTTCTGACAGTTCCTGATTGAATGTTACACCAAATTCAGTGAATGTCTATATAAGTACGAAGACAGTAGCCCTAAAGTGTTTCAGGAGGAGGCAAGCTGTCAAACTGTGGAGACAGTAAATGTAAGTGTGGGTCTTCAGAAGTTTATCTTCAGAGGTGCATCAGAGCACTCTCAGGCTAGATAAAAGTTTGGTATGAGGGTAAGAAAACAGCTAAGAAAACAGACAAATCCTGGCAAAGTATTCAATGGTAGCAATACCCGTGACCCGGCCGTGCTTTCTCTCCTTGCCTTGTGCAGACAGAGGGAACCAGTCTAAAACCACTCAGAAAGAGGCACTAGTAAATACTTGTTTAAAGTCTTTTTTAAGTGTTGCTGTGTCTTTACCCTCTCTTCTGTCTCGTCCTCTTTTGGGAATGTTGAAAATAACATTCAGCTCTGTGCTGCCTTTGTCTGTCCTTTTCCATGTGGTAAACATGGACTTTTCCCTCCCTGTTTCTTACAGACTTTCGGCCAACTCAGCTTTTCCTGTTTACTTCCTCGTCAAAGGCGTCATTGGTGATGTCACTCCAAGTCTAGAAATAAGGTTTTTGCTGCCTTTCCTAGCTGCCTGCTGCTCCATTTGGTATTATATTGGTTTTGGATAGTATCAGGTTGGGCACATCTACCGATTCATTTATTTTTTAAGAAAAGCAGGTGCTTTTTTTCCACCTCACCAACACATGGTGAAGGCACTGAAATGGGTTTCTGGAGACCTAGACTCCCATCCAGACCTCTCAGTGCATCAATTAATTATAGCTGTATCATGGGAATGAATTTGTGGATGCAGGCTTTTTAAAATAATAATAATAATGAGAATGAAAATGAGAAGTTCATAAGCCTCAAAATTTAAATGAAAAACTGATGGCGTGGAAGCTGCAATAGCTCTGGGACTGGAAAACTGACCACCACAGCTTTGCAAAGCCTGTTTACTTCTTCTTGCAAAGACAGACGTGAATGCAGTGGAGCAGCTGCTTCATCAAGTGCTGTGTTTGCTTCTTCTGATTTGGAAACTCCAAATATTTTAGTGCCTCACAAAGACACTGAGTCCTGATAAAGGCAGTTACTGGCTCAGATTTCCTTCTGCAGATTAAACACAATTCTTATATTCTACATAATAGAAAGCAAAAAAATTAAAGTGCGGTCTCATGTAAACCCTCCATAGTTATCAAAACAGGCTCTGATTTAAATCTCTCCAAATCTGTCTTGTTGCTAAACAGTAAAGATGCCATATGTAAGGTAATACTTGAGTTTTCTTGACTGATGTTATTTGTAAATCCACAACAATCTCCCTGTGAAAGAGCCATCTTCATGGCTGAAACCAGAATTTCAGGTTTTATTTAAGAAAGGAAGAAAGCAGCCCTCCTGCTTTCAGAGCACCGCTTGGAAATGGGACCTGCACACAACCACTTTACCGAGGTCTGCCCGATGCCGTTGGCAGCTTGGAAGAATATCTCTGAGAGGACAAAACAGGAATCTGTTTTTCTCACCAAGGAATTGGAACAAACACCTACTTATCCTTAAACCCCGCTCAGAAGTACCCTTACATTGCAGGTGTAAGTATTTGCTGTCTCGCCACCGTCAGTGCGTTTGCAAGGATCTGAAACACATGGTGCCCTTATGGGAAGGGGCAGCATCCATCACCCATCCGGCATGGAGCTGGCTTGATGGTGTGATTAGAGCACACTCTTAAAGGAAGACTCTAAAGAGGAATGTTTTCCCCAGTTGAAGTCCCAGTTGTCCCAGCACAAGAAGGACATGGAGCTGTTGGAGCGGGGCCAGAGGAGGGCTACAAGAATGATCCGAGGGCTGGAGCCCCTCTGCTGTGAGGACAGGCTGAGAGAGTTGGGGGTGTTCAGCCTGGAGAAGAGAAGGCTGCGGGGAGACCTGATTGCGGCCTGTCAGTGCTTAAAGGGGGCCGATAGGAAAGAGGGGGAGAATCTGTTCAGTAGGGACAATGGTGACAGGACAAGGGGTGATGGTTTCAAGCTGAAACAGGGTAGGTTTAGATTAGATGTAAGGAGAAAATTCTTTACGATGAGGGTGGTGAAGCACTGGAAGGGGTTGCCCAGAGAGGTGGTGGAGGCCCCATCCCTGGAAACGTTCAAGACCAGGTTGGACGGGGCTGTGAGCAACCTGATCTGGGTAATGGTGTCCCTGCTCACTGCAGAGGGTTGGACTAGATGACCGCTAGCGGTCCCTTCCAACCCAAAACATTCCATGATTCTATGATTCTAAGTCTACATGATCAGGAAAGAAGGAAAAAAAAAAGCCCATGGTCATCTAGGAAGGAAAATAAGTTCATGGTCTGTTGTGTGATACTGAAGGTAACCAGCTGCGCTGTTGGAGAGAGGTCACCTACGACCGTCCGCGTGCCTTGCTAGCTAGAGCTAATACCCTTACCCTTGGGTCCCTCACCATTTTTTATTGCTGCTCTGTAACAGGATGTGCAACTGCTATGCATTAATACGTTATTACACATTGGCTAGTGTAAACTCCAGGTGTTGAGAACATGATTTATTCTATTAGTATAAAAAGGTGTTTTCTATGGCCATATTAAAAATTATATTAACTGTTGGGCTTGCCACTGCACTGTGTGTGGCACATGCCAATTTAAACCTGTCGTTTCCTCTAATTTAAGGATATGTCCTCAGAAGATCATTAATTTGGGGGGGAGTTGGGGATCGTAGTGCAGCTGTGGCCTATTAACCCCCACCTGGCTGTTAATCCCTGCAAAGCACCTTCTCCAAAGATGTCTGCTACTACCGTGTAGTCACTGAAGCAGAGACCAAATAAATTACATTTTTGTCTGTATTTTATATTTAAATCAATTTTACATTGCATTTTTGACTCAGAGTGAATTGTACCTATTAACAGATAGTGCTGTATTTGTAGTGAATTCACGAGTGGATCGCACAACTCTAAAGAGCTATATAAGAGCCCACAATGTTTCCTCTGTGTTCCCCTGGGCTGACCCCAAAGCAGCACATATTCCTGCAAGCACCAACCCTGAGCCCCACTGGGACGAGCAGACACGGGCTCGAATTCCTCCTAGTTGGGTTTCCCTCTGCTAGCGCAAGATTTGGGCATCCTGATCACTCATTAGACTCAGGCAGCCGGAGATTCAGTCTCTGTGGATAATGTATGTTTTGTGTGTGCGTGTGTGAAGGCAGTGGACTGACTTCAGTCTGCCCCAGAGGACTCCTAAAAGCCCAACATCACCCATGTAACGCCCTTGTTGAGAAACCCCAAACCATCTCTGCACTGCCCCACCTCCACGTGTGTTTTTGAGGGATTTTACTCTCCCACTCGTGAATGCCGTTAACTTTTCTGGGCTTTACACTCAGCCCGGGTAAGCCAAAGACACAGTTTACTTTCCTAATGCAGCTCAGCAAATGTCAAAACCATTCTTTGGGGGAAAGCCACACCAGCTCATCTGCCAAACGCTGAAAGCGAAGGGGCGGGACCGGGAATAGGGCCCCAGCCGCAGGGTGAGCTGCAATGTCTGACACCACCATGCTACTCGCTTTTCCAGCACTTCGTGCCTTGTGTCCACACAGCTTAGATGATACAAGTCCTTGCTCCAGAGCTGGTGTATTGGGTTTGTGTGGCCAGGTTTT
>KL290333.1:5031-23096 GCA_000699545.1 Podiceps cristatus | reverse complement strand
CCGCCGCTGCAGCCACCACGCGGCTGGCAGCGCAAAGCAAAGCGTCGCTGAACACCTGACCTCAAGCCATTTAAATCGCTACAAAGGCTCTTACTGACTTCCTTCAGGACCTAACCGATTTAACTTAGCCTGGTTGTTATTTCCTTGGGGTCTCATTGGCCCTTTTCCTTGTGGTCATTACAGAAGTTTGGGAAGGGAAGAGCTTTCTACAAAGGAGCACAGAATATTTTCTCTGCTGCTTTGGTCCAGCACCTCTGACGAATAAGGAAAGTTGAATCTTTTCTAGGACTTGTGGCGATAGTTTAGGCCAACGATCAGCAGTTTCGTGTGAACAGTTGTCTCCGTGCTGTGCCCTCCGATGAACCCGTGGCCTGCAAACCGTTCTTCTTTCTTGCTTGTCGTCCTTGTCTGGGGTCTTTCCATTAGTTCACAACTTACTTCACAGAACGTTTTACCAGAGGGGTGATCGATGCTTTATTTCACCAATTAATCCCGTTCCTCAACTGCTGGGCAGAGACGATGGCACAACACCTTACAGGTTCCCTGTCTCTTCAGAATTATCACCAAATTAATATACAGGTATAATATTTCTAGCAACTTACTTCCTTTTAATGGAAATCAGGCCCTAAGAATAGCGTGCTCGAGTCCCTGCAGAGGTTCATCAACACGCAGCGCTCTGAAGACAGGCCAGGGCTTGGGCAGGCTGCGATCCCTATTCTCGCCGACCAGAGCACCAGCCATGCAGAAATGAAAGAAATCGTCTCGGCGGAATCGCGGCACCTCCTACAACTTCCCCACGGCGCTGCAGACAATGGCAAGCGTGGGGCTACAGCGTTTTCAGACTCCGTAGGTGAAGCAAGATGGATCATTTTTCTTTGATCATGACTGATCTCTCACTGCATTATTAACAAACAGCTGCATTTTGACCGGCTTTGATGTGTACTCTGTCTGACCCACCGATGAGGTTCTTCAAGCGGGACCACCCCACAGAGGTCCCTGGGGTGAAGGGTTCATAAAGTAAGTAATTGTAAATAACAAAGAGGAGCCAAATGAATTCCTTCACACTGAAAAGCGGCGTACGTCTTCTGAGCCAGGAAACAAAAGAAGGATTTCCATGGCATTCCTCTACAAAACTATCAATCATTTCATTACCATGAAGCAAGCTTCATAAAATATTCTGCAGTTTTACCAATAAACTGATAAAGCTAAGCCCCCATACTGTTTAATTGCACTTGTTAGCAAGCCAATTGTCTGCCAGATTGATTTTGTTATGCGAGCCACGCTTGTAAGAAAGGGCAAGCGATTTTTAATCAAACCTGCGATATTCGCTACGAGACAGAATTTTGAAAGGCACAACTTTACCCAAGCAAGAACTTTCATCACAGCTGAATGTGGAGAAGAGGTGGCTGTATCTTGTCATATGAAAACATATGGTCAGATAAAGATTTGACTCCTCCACCACACACCGACTCTGACATATTTGCAGACCTGCTTGGTGGACCTCCGGGTCAACGCGGGGCTGACCTGCAGCAGCTTCTCTTAGGTTCCTGCCCAGGTGCGGAGTCGCTGTGCAGCAGCAGCTGACAGCCAGCCCAAGCACATAAATCACTGGCAGAAACGCAGATTGACATCCACCCCATCTTAAAGTAGCAGTTTTAGCAGAATACTGGGAATACTAAAGCCAAGGCTTAGTGTATCTCGGTATGAACAGTTTCCCCTGGCACGCCGACTCCCGCGGAGGAGGAGACGTGGCAGGCAGCAGTCCGAAGGCATCCATCCCTTCCCGCCACGCTCCGCAGGCCTCTGCCGGCGCCTCATCTCCCAGGGAGACACCGAGCGCGGCTGCTGTTACCATGGCTTTGCCAGGGAGGCCTTCAGCAAACACACCGTGCTCGCCAATAAAAGCTGCACCTCTCGCCGGGTAGCACAGCGCAGTGCTGGGGACCACTGCTTTCACATGGAATGCGAGCCCTCAGCTTCAAACAAATGCTCTGGGTTTCTTATTAAACACTTTTTTTTTTTTTGTTTGTTTCCTGACAAGGAGGTGAGTGAACCATCGAACTAAGGAAACCTCACTTCTTACGAACTTCAGAGGCAGCGGCTTGCGTGAGTTTGGTTGTTGCGAAGCCACGAGGACCGACTGCAAACATCGCAAAGCTGAGCACTTCAGTGTCATCCTGCCCCTGTCCCTATTTCCCTTCCTCTCTCACGCACATACGCTTATACCCAAAGAGTGTAACGTTCCGACTTCTTTCCAGCCAGGACAGTTGCGTCGCTCGCTCCCCTTTCAGCTACCTATTTTATCAAAATGCAACTCCGCAGCTTGGTCTGCTTTGTAAAATTGGCCTGGCCCCAGCCCAAGTCGCTTGGCGAGCACACGGACAGAGGCAGAGGGCACGTCAGCGCTGCCTCCCTAGCAGAACCGTTCTTCAGTGGACTCTGAACTCGCTGTCACACTATCTATCTGTGGCATTTCTGGGATGGCGCCCGTCATTAAGACTTCTTAGGTCACAGAAAGCACCGCGATTGAACTTCCCTTCCAGACATTTATCTCAATAACCCGCACACATCTTTAGCGTGCCACCCTGCTCTTACAGCTCCCGTGAATGTTCTGGGCAGGACTGATCCACCTATCACAAAGGTTGGCCAACACTTTCCACAGTAAAGCGTCCTGCTTTAAGTTGATTACAACTTTGAAAGGCTTCACTGGTTCTTGGTCAACCAAAGAAGCAAGGGAAGCAGGGAACTTTTACCCTTGCTAAAATAATTCTAAAAATGTGGTTTGTGAAAAGGTCTGATGCCACCATGTCTGGGACAGGCTGAGAGAGTTGGGGTGTTCAGCCTGGAGAAGGGAAGGCTGCGGGGAGACCTTCCAGCAGCCTCCCAGTCCCTGAAGGGCCTCAGGAAGGATGGAGAGAGGCTTTTTGCAGGGGCGTGTAGTGAAAGGACAAGGGGGAATGGTTTTAAACTGAAGGAGGGCAGATTTAGGTTAGGTATTAGGAAGAAATTCTGTGCAATGAGGGTGGTGAGGCGCTGGCACCGGCTGCCCAGGGAAGCTGCGGCTGCCCCAGCCCTGGAAGGGCTCACGGCCGGGTCGGACGGGGCTGTGAGCAGCCCGGGCTGGTGGGAGGTGTCCCTGCCCGTGGCAGGGGGTGGCACTGGGGGGTCTTCACGGTCCCTTCCGACCCGAACCCTTCTGTGATTCTGTGACTGCACCCAAAACCTGAACGCGAGGGGAAGGGGGAGCTTTGCCGTCGATCTCAGGTCCCTTCCAGCCCAAACTGTTCTGTGATTAGCCAGGTGTTTGCTTTCACTGAGCACCGTGTCTCTTGCCTGCCCCAGCCTTACTGGGATGTTTAAATCCAAAAAACTAGAAATCCATCTTCAGCGGGTGATCGGTAACTTGTTTTTTATCCCAGTACAGTTTGCTTTACTGCTTCTCACGATAGTTATTGTGCCTTTACTGCCATGACACTTGGTTTATGTCTTTTTCCTATATTCCTTTAAGCCTGGTCTCCACTCTTCTATTTTTACAAATTACTGAAATGATTTTGTATCCAGTGCTGCACTTTGGCAAGGTAGGCTGGAGGAGTTTTTGAGCATAATGATGTTTTTCTGGGGTGATTCAGTCTCCTATGTTTTAATTAATGGTCAAGCCAGGTAAGTTTTGTGGGTTTTTTTCAAGAAAACAGCATTTGTTCCAGCAGTGCTGATCTATGCATTACTGTCTGTATGCAGCAACCTTGACTTCAGATTTTTTTCAAATTTTGTTTTGTGCAAACTCAAAAAAAAAAAATATTTTTCTTTTGTTTGCTTTGCTTTACTGGGTCAATGTTTAAGGCTGCAATCTATGCTACTGCAAGAAAATTTAAAAACTTGTGCTTCCCACCCACTGCAAAGAATCCAGTGAAATAAAGTGTTTGTGTGGAGGGGAAATTTGAAAGCAAAAGGAAAAACTGTTGTGTTGTACAAAAGAATTGTCCCGGTTCTTTTAACTATGTCTCTTGTGATGGTGATTCTTTGACTTTATTTTTATTGTTCAAGCTGGTGGAAGATACGATCTCTTCACTTTGATTTGTCAAATAGGTAAATAACATTTTATTTTTTTAAAGCAAAATGAGGATGCATAGTAAATAACAGTCCTCTGAGAATAAATTTGATAGCTTTAAAATGCATGCATTTTTTTCTTGCATTCATAATATTGCTATTAACATTATTTTTGAATTTTTGAATGCTATTTTTTATTTAATGGTAACATTTTTGTTTGAACAGATGGAGTTGTATAAAGTAGAGGCAATAAATTCTCATACAAAAAATGATAAATGAAGAACAGGCAGACGCTTTAAGTGTTTCATATCTATGGGGAGTTTTATCATATTTATGTTACAATGAAGTTTCTTCTAATGAATAATTGCTAATGTACAGCAGGGTTTGTCAAAACTGAACTGTTTTCCTTCCTTTCTTCTCTGATAGGTACAGAAATATTGCCTTTTAGTTTTGATCTGTCCTTTTATAACCCACCAAATCACACTTTTGATTTGTGCTGTTAATGAAATAGAAACGGATTAAGTGACATGGTGGAGCTATAGCTGTTCTGCATCAAATCATTCTGTCACAAATCGGTATAAAAATTCACAAGAGTATGAATTTACATTTACATGTAGTTAGAGAGAGCTCTTTGGAGTTTCAGGGTTTGAATATGATGATGAAAGGGGATAGAAAGATGCAGGAAGAAAGAAATAAGAGAATCAGAAGAATATTTGGATTACAATTTTAATTATTATCTGTCTAAATCCGCAGCCAGATTTTTCTGAAGGAAAGAGAGAGTGGGCAGCTCTGGCTGAGCCCGTACAGAAACCCTCCTCTTCCCGGCGCCCTTTCTCCTCACAGGAACATGTTCTCCAGCAATATTGCAACATTTATGACCAGCATCGGACAAATTATTACAGGTCATACTGGGACGCATTTTCTTAAGCAGCTCCTCGAAGGAGAAGGACAAGGTCCCTAGCCCCAAGAGCGCACAGTCTGTTTTTAATTGCCGTGTGATAAGAAGGGGGTGGCAGTCGTGCGCTGGGGACTGGGCGCAGTGAAGAGGGTCGGGTCTTGCTCTCAGCCATGACCTTTCCTTCTGAAATTGGAAAGCAAAACATTTGCTTTACTCAAGCAATCAACAGAGCAAATGAAATTAACTTTACCTGGATATTAATAATAGCGAAGCTTTATTCTTCTTGTAGGGGGGAACAGTAGTTGAAGAAAATTTCCCACTGAGGAGGGAACAAATGGGAGCTGTGTGTGTGTGTCCAATGTTTAACGGCCTCCAGCACAACAAAAAGCAAAATGAACGTCCTGGAGACTTTAATCCAAATGCCATTTATGCTAGTAGTGTAATTTGCAGCTAGTAAATATATTCACAATAAAGATCCGCACCTAGTAAGCCCAAGCTGAGCTGAAGTTTTCCTGTTAACTTTTGACTCATCTTTGCAAAAATATTACCTGCAGACAGTTGACCTTGTTTTGTGCTTGATATCTGAAATTCAAAGTTCTTACCTGGCTTCAGTGCGGAAAAACGTGAAAAGGTGATGAAGACTTCAGTGGCGTTATACAGACTGTATTTTTAAAACCTGTGGACCCTCAACGTCTGGCAATCTAAACCGAATGTCTCGATGCCTTATTAATAAAACAATTTCAGCTCCCAAGTATTTCCATTGAGTTTATTTTGTTGAGGCTGATAATTGGAAATCACGCCTAATTTTCCCCCTTTTGTTAAATAACTAAGATGATCCTTTATATATGATTCTTAGTGTCACATTTTTGGTCTCAGCTCGACCTCAGGGTTCAGAGCCTTTGATGTCATTACATATTGCACATTTCACAGAGCCTTTGTCTTGGAGGAGAATTTCTGCCTGACAGACACACACACATGTGCTCACATATATGCGCTGTCAAAATATTATGTGCCATCCTAAATTATTTGGTAGCAATGGGAAAAACACCTGCTTCCTGAGAACATTTCTGCCTTTCAATTATCTGCAAGAAATTTTTTTTGAGATGTATTATTTAAAATGGTAATGACAACCTGATGTCAAAAATGGGTAATTTTTGATTCTGCTTGTTCCACTACTTGACATTAGGGTATGTTGTTCTGATTCTCATTTAGCCATGTGAAAATGGCTTTCACAAGGTGAAGTAAATATATCCTATTCATTATCCATTACATCCGTGTACTATATGATATACCAAACCTTTTAGGACTTACTGTGCAGCAAATGCTGCTTTTTAATTATAAATACATATAAAATATGCAAAAAGATAAAGTCGACATGAGCAAAGAGAGAGCAGGAACATGAGGTATGTGTCTTGAAACCACTGCTTTTAAGTGAACTGGTAATTTTTGAAAATGAATTAGTATGATAATATCCTGAGATGCGTGTTAAATAGCTTGAAAACTTTGGGACTTCAGACTGTTAGTCAGGACTATACTTAAAATGTATTTTTCTGTAGGGCTGTCTAAATACTTAGTATGTAATATTTGTATGTCATATGTGTCTGTCTAGATACATAACTTCTTTAGATACGTAACTATCGTATGCAAAACATTTTAAAATTCTTATTTTAGATTTTAATACTGATTATTGATTATCAGTTTTTTTTGAGATAAGAATACCGATCTCTTTTACAATATTATGGCCTATGTAAGCTGAAATACCTCAGTAGGGGCACTCTACTGATCTTGCACATCTTTGCAAACGTAATCCAAGGAGGGCAAGAGCGTGAATTAACTCTGAGGCTTTTTTCTGTTGTCTGCGTTGGGGCATGCCGGATGGAGTGCTTCTGCCAAAATAACGCTCATGGGTCGGTATGAAGGAAGGGAACAGGGGGGAGATGCTCAGGACCGAGCTCGATGGGACCAGACGGAGGAGCAGCCATCCATCAAGCCGAGGATGGCCAGTGGCAGGACAAAGAGGAGGTGTGAGGGACATGAGCGGAGCTGCCCAGATGTGGTTTTGGTGGCTGGTGTCACACGGGCAGACGGCCTTATCTCAAGGGCCAATTGAGGTGGGAGGTTAATGGGAGAAAAACCTGCACTGAGCTCTGCCGGGCAGAATAACGTCAGAGAGTCATCAGTCGTCTGGCTGCTACTGTCACCTTCAGCTCCGTTGTGTCAGGCCAGGGCTTTGTGGGGACAGCTGGGCTGTGGAAAGCTTCAGATGTTTTAAGACATTTCCATTTACTTGTTTCTTTACTGGACGCCTCCACAAACTGACTGACATTCAATTAACTCTGGAGTTTTCCTTGTCCAGAAAGAACGGAGTTGCAAAGCAGAGCTTGCATGAAGAGAGGGGGTGGAAGCAGCTCCCTTTTGCTAGTGGGAATGTAGATGTGTTTATGACATCTGGTGGTCATAAAATCACAACTACTTTAAGTGAAAATGGCAGTTAAAAAACCTCCTGGAGAAAATTCTTCCTTTTAAGACATGCAGACAGACTTACATATATATATATATTTATGAACCTTACATATATAAATAAGTATACACACATATGTATATTTATTGTATTGGAATTTTATGTTCCCTTCTATCTGTTGCTTAAGGTCTTTTGCATATTTATTATATGGAGCTAAAGATGATCATATTATTTTAAAAAAAGCTATAAAATATTAAAGATGGGGAAGAAAAAAATCTTCACTTAGCCAGGAAATTTAATTGTGGTTAGTGTAAAATACGTTGGCATCATGATTACATAATTTGGCCCATGTTCAATAACATTTGAGATTACACCACCTATTTTCACTTACAGCATTCACTGCATTCAGCCCAACAGCACCAGTCATGTTGCTCCTGTGCCTCTGTATTCCTCATCTGAAGAGTTTTAAACCAAAAGGGAATTTCACTGGATGCTGCAGGCAATGGGTGAGGGATACGGCAGGATTTATTAGTTTTATTACTGGCCCTAGGAAATACATACTTGCCACTGCACGATATGATTGTGCGTAACACTGGCATTGGATATGGGGCGAGTTACGGAGTTGGCTGTTGTAATTAAAAAGATAGCTTGTAGGGCTTCGTCCAGGCTAAAATAAACAGAAATACTACTGCTGACTTGAGTTGCCTTGGATTGGGCCCATTGTACATCGTGCTTTTTACAGAATACCTACTGCAAATCTAAAGGCTTTACCATACTCATCGCAGGTTTTTTTAGACAAATGATAATGTTGGCTCTTGCCTGACCTAAATTATTAGGATAGTAAGAAATGCAAGAAACCAAGTTAAATTACTCTTTAGCAGAAATTTCAGGCAATGGACACTTTTCCATGAATATTTCATATAAAGCTATGAATAATTCTGTTGGATTTTGAAGATCAGAAAGTGACTACTTGGATGATGTAGGGCATTTATGTAAGCCATATCGCTTTGTGCATGCTGTAAGAGACATGTTCATTCATGGAATTTAAGTCATGTGTGAGTAAATTTGTCATTTTTCCTTAAATTTCTTTTCCATAGCTATTTGTTTCAATTGCCTAAGACTGCGAGAGACAAATATAGCACTGTCATTCACCTCCACTTTTACCTGAGAGTTGTGGACACCGAAATGTTTTTCACAAAGCTTTTGCATTTAAAGAATGTTTTATTCATTATTCTAATACTAGTGCTGAATATATCGTGCTCATAAAATGCATTTTTGTTAGATTACTGAAGTGTAGGTCTCTCTGAACCTTCATTCAAATATAAAAATCAGCTTCACTTGATTGAGTTTGCCTCCTTCTGAACTGATTTGGATGTTTTTTCTGTAAATGATGCTAATTTCTTCACGTTAACCAGCAGGGGAAGGAGGGGAGGGGGGGGGGGGGGGGGTGGGCAAGGGGAGTGTGTGTGCAAAAGAACTACAATCGGTTTTTCTTTTTTTTTTCTTTCTGTCACAGTTCCTGCAATTTAGGCAGACAATTTTGTTATCCATCTAATAAAAAGGTAGATTCTTTATTATCAAGAAAACATGGAGGTGCTTAGTTTCACCACAAAACACTAACCAAGAAGAAAACCCAAACACCTGAAATTTGTGGATTGAAGGAAAGAACTTGAGATGTGACTTGCCATAAGTGTAAGTTAGTTACAACCCTTGCTGCATGCCCAGTTCCTCCCCAAGTTCTTCTCCAAAAATTGCATTAACCCCAGTTTCCTCTGCATTCAGATCTGCGCTGGTGTTTGGGGCTAGATGTCCGTCAAGGGCTTCCAGCATAGGGCCTTCTCTCATGGCCTCTCCTCCTCTCTCCAGCATGAAGGATGGAGTTTCTGGCAAACAAACAAAAGAAATCCTAAAAATATCTAAAGAGCTTGTTCCTTAAATCCCACAGAAAACAGCTGGAAGCTGAACGTCAAAGAGCACAAACAAAATATTGCCATATTAGAGTCTCCTGCGCAATGGGAGCTGTTTTATCGTGTGCAATATGCTTACCCTGCAAATACTGAAACGCCTCTCAGACCCCAAGCAGAATAGCTCGCTACCTGCCAGCATCCACTCTGACTCAAACACCCGAGAGGAGAGTAGACACCCGCACCCACGGCTCGGGCGCGGGGCTGGGGCTTTTTTTTTTAGGTGCCCTGCCACCATCACCGCTGCCTTCCCTGCAGGGACCGGCCGTTGCTGGGGGAGCCAGGTCCCAGCTCGCTCACAGCTTTGGGAGTCCCGAAGAAGACGGAGCCACCCGGCCTTAGGCGGAAGGAAGGCGGCAGCGTGTCCCACGGCAAGGGGTGGTTCCCGGGGCACGGCCTTGCCCTGGTCAGCAGAGCGGGGGCCGCGCATCCCTCGGGTCAGCGAAGGCCCTACTCAACAGGTTCTGCTTCTACTCTTGCTCAGCGCTGTAGGGATTGAAGTCATCTCTTCGAAAACACTAGCAACTGAATTCTTACGTAGATAGTTTAATTCTGTTCTTCTGATACGTATTATTTGTTCCAACCACAGCCTGCTTTTCTATGCATAATTTTTCAGAAACTGCAATGGTCATTCGGTTAACTTTTTTTTTTTTTCTTTTGCTTAGGTTTTTGCCTCTATTTTACCATGGTGAAACTAGGATTCTTTATAAACTTTTCCAAGCTGTATTTCATTACCATTTTTCACAATTTATATGATCTCTTTTGTAATGCCAAATGTGCTACTAGTACATGATAAATCTGTATAGCAGCAAAGAACTTTTCTGTTTCTCTTCTGTTTACAGCTAATCTTTTAGAATGACAGAAAATGTTACTTGCATACTGATTTGATAGATACCACAAAACAAGGACAGAGAAAAATGAAGTAGCAAGCCAAGCAAATATACCAGGCCAGAGTCAAGAAGAGAACTTATAATAAACAAAATTGTTATAGGTGGGAAAGTACATAGGTTAGCAGTAGAATCTGCCATGAGATGCTTGGATGAAATACTGACATCGGGTGGAAAGGATCCATCCACCCAGGGTAGAGTCCAGAGAAGTTGCCGCCAGATTCTCCCAAAGTAACAAGACAGCTGATATACTGGAAACACTATCCCCTCTGAATAATTTTTTTTCAATTTATTGCTGCTGCCATGCATGCCTCTCCTCCAATCCTTTTGCAGCTGGTATGTAATTGTGTTGCTTTGGAATTTGCCCAAATTTCATTCTTTCAGAGTTTTTCTGCTTTACATTTAGTCACCATACAGAGCTTTGGAAAGTGGTTCCTTTCTTCAAAGTTTCTTCAAAGACGAGAATCTGCTTCAT
Organism: Podiceps cristatus; assembly: GCA_000699545.1. Taxonomy (NCBI): domain Eukaryota; kingdom Metazoa; phylum Chordata; class Aves; order Podicipediformes; family Podicipedidae; genus Podiceps; species Podiceps cristatus. The sequence continues at coordinate 12,364 of KL290333.1, read as the reverse complement.
CAAGCATTAAATAGCGTACGGGTTGCCAAACTGCTGGCGTGTGGTAGATCTTTCTGCTGTTGCCTGGCTGAAACACAAGGCTGAAAGGTCTGAATAAGGTTGGGACTAAACTGCAGTGGATGTCTCCTGGACCTTATTTAGGAAGTATGGAGAGAAATAAATATAACAGAGCTAAAAGGACCTTCCTGAATTCATAATACGAAAGGCTGGCATTACGTCTAGATATGTCTGCATCCACATGAATTGGATTAGTAAGATGTGACATTGCTTTCACCATAAAAATATCCTGTCTCAAATCATTTTAAGATACTTTCAAAATAGAGTGGAATTAAAACGTTTGTTTTAAACTATGCAGGGAAGACATGCTGGGCTTCTTGCACAATCTTCTTTTTATAGTCCTGTCCCGGGTCGTCTCCCCCCTACCCCCCCATCCTTTAGCAGTTCCGTTTCCTGAAATACTGGCAGTGACTCTCCAGTCTTTGCCTGTCGGGATATTTGCTGTGGTATCTTTTATTCCTCGAAATAACTACAGTCAAAGCCTTCATCGCTGTCTCACTCTTTTGGTACAAATGTAGTCCAAACTGTAATTTTTGGACGGAACGTTAGCTGTGAGCCATAGCTGCAGACACTCGTCCATCTCCCAGCGACTACATCACTTGCTGTGAGTTTTGCAGCCTGACAGGTTTTTAGTTTACCATAGTATTTCATATTTCATACTTTCTGGTTTGTACCTTGGCATTTAACTGTTATTGACCCCTGGCAGCATAAGGCTTCGAATGGCAGGAGAAACTTAATGAAGCACTTTACATGTCAGTCATAAAATGTGGGAGCATGTTTCACTGCTGCTGTTCTGAATGTGGACTCACTTTCATTTATATCTTTCATAGCCAAAGGTAACATTGCAATGGGTTCTTTTCTTCCTTTTATAAATTGAATATCCAGTTTTCTTCTAGGTTCCCTCAGGAGCCTGTGAGTGAAATTGTTTTCCTGTCCTGCAAAATACTTCAGAAACTTTCCATTTTCGAATTGAGGTGAGTGTTTTTCTTTCCTTATTGTTGATTTTTCTGAAAGCAATATGTTCTGTTTTCTGGTCATTTCAAACCAATTTGATTTGTATCAAATTTCAATTTTAATTTTTTTTCTTTACATTTCAAAATGGAACGTATTTTTCAGCTTCATGTTCTGGCAGTTCAGGAAGATTTTTATATCAGTCTTTTCACATAAACAATATTAGTTTGGGTATATTGTGTTTTTAAATGAAAATATTTGGTTGAAAAAGTTGCGGTCATTCCTTGTACTTAGCCTTTCCCTGGTATGTGAAGGCCATGGTGTCTTCAGCTGTGAGGCTCTTTTCCTTTGAATCTCAAATCTTTCCAGCTAATTTTGACATCTAAAATTATTCTCAAATTCTCTTTGCATTCTTATTTTTCCCCTCTGTCTGTTCCAGGTTCTCCTGTCTTGTATTTCTGTGCATTTTCTGGATTTGCCTCTTGTCCTGGGAAATCTGTTGGGGCGGACGCAATCTGGGAGTGCCTCCGAGCACCTTTCCGACTGCTGGGTTCTTCAGCTGCAACCAGCTGGTGAAACGGGAGTTGCTCGTCCCTTAGTAACATCTTAATGGCCTCAGGTTATGCCGGGGCAGGTTTCGGTTGGGTGTCAGGAACCACTTCTTCCCCAAAGGGCTGTCAGAGCCTGGCACAAGCTGCCCAGGGAGGTGGTCGAGTCCCCATCCCTGGGGAGATGAGGTGCTCAGGGACACGGTTCAGTGGTGGCTGGGCTCAATGATCTTAAAGGTCCTTTCCAACCAAGGGATTCTGTGATTCGTAACAACTTCCACCTCGTCGTAAGGGCAGTTGTGGTGCACCCGCTGCTGTGAGTGCCTCTGATACTTCTGGTAACAACCATGATATATTCGAGGCAAATAATGTAAGGCACAGTACTCAGTAGTTCTGGTTTTGCAGCTTTATAACTGGAAATTATTTCTTTGGAGGTTTTATTTGTGTTTGTTTAAAAGCTGTGTATCTCTTACCTGTATATACTCAAGGATAACTTTTGGTGTAGGCATTTAAGGAGATTAATCTTTAACAGCTGCATAATAAGTTCCCAGAGAGAATGTGACTATGAAAGCGTTAACTGTAATTATTTCGGCACCCAGACTCCTTGCCCTGTCTCCTGCGGAGACCATGCATCGCCTCCTGCAAAGCGCGTATGTGCGGCAGCGGCCTGAGAGCCCCAGTCAGAGGGGATTGCTGGGGAAACTGGTGCTGCGAACGGTGGGTAGGGCTGTAACTGGGCAGTGCCTTCCGCTCTGTGAGGCTGGAGTGTTGCATGTGATGATGCCGTGATGATGCCGTCACCTGTATTTTCTGCAAATGCTTTGTATCCACAGTGTGAATTTGCTTCATTTTCTGCAGCCTGCCTCGGTGCTTGGCTCAGTTGCCCTTGTTTTGCCTTTCATTTCCTCCTCCCAGTAGGCTATTTGGCATTTTACTGAATGTCATTTTTATCCTATTTAATTCTTTGGGCAACTGGGTTCTGCCGGTGCTTTTTCAGCATGAAGCTACCCTGGGTTTTACAGATGTTCTGAATAATGGATTGGGTTTATTTGGTTTAATCTTGACCAAAAGCCTGTTTTGGCTTTTTTTCTGTCTTTCTTTTATTGTTTTCTTTCCTGTGTCATGTAATGGGATGTTTTAAATCACCCCTCCTAGTATTTTTCTGTGTATCAAAGTATCAAAAACTTGTCTAGAGCTTTCCCTGGCCTTGCCACTCCTCCTCAGTCTTCTGTGTTCTCACCCATTCTACACGATTTTAAAGACAATTACGAATGGCTCACAAATTCACCAGGATGAATTTTACCATGCCCTGATGAGATGAATGCTTTTCATTTCCCTGGGTGTTCTTGGACCTGTATTTTTCCCCTAGACCTTTCTCTGCTGATGCCAGCGCCGAGGATACCGGTCCCAGGCAGCCTGACGTACAAGGACAGAGGCGAGTCGGGCACCGACAGCTGCTTTGCCCTTTGTATTTCCTTTGTGTTATTTGCTTCCCTTTCTTCTCGAGGATCTAACAATTCCCCCATCTTCCACGTGTAACGAGCTGGCGGAGCCTTTGCTTGCCCTACCTCCTTTGGCACTTTCACCCTTTTGATTTTTCTCTCTATATACCAGAAGAAAACTGTCAAGTTTCAGAAGCCTTTTTCATGACTTTTTGAAGCGTCCCCCATAAAAAAGAAAAGTTAATGACTCCCTACTGTTTGTACACTGCACTTTAATAGCTGTCAGAGGAGTTCTTTTCCTGACCTGGAGGAACCGTTCTTTCTCTCTGTGTCAGTATATTTTTCCATAAAATTGGCCTGTTATGAAGAGAACCATACATGGTATAGTTTGTGTGGGTCTTCAGTGACACAATATTTCAGTGTTGTTCTTTCTGGGAAACACACATTAAACTTTCAGAAAGAAAGGAGTAAAGAGCATTTTCCTCCTTCCTTAAAAAAAAAAAAAAAAAAAAAGAGAAGAAATTGTTCAAAATTTGGAGCCAATTAATTCTTTTAATTTCAAACCAAACAAAAATACATGTATTTTTTAGACTTTAAGTTCTACAGCAAAGAAGAGGTATCTGGGCTTAAAAGTAACCTTAAACCACTAGAATTTGAGAAATCGTCTTGTTTGTTTGTTTGTTTGTTTGTTTCTTTTTTTTGCTGGCTGCATGTTTTACTTGCTCTATCATATTTCAGGCGTACAATATGTACTACATGAAGCTACTAAACTCTACGCTACCGACACTATGTCATGTTAAAGCTACCAGCTGCCATAGACACTACCGCAGAGACAACCCTCGCCTTTCTTACGGAGAGTGAGCTGGATGTACGGAGATGGGAAAGCAGCAAGGCCAGCTAAGCTACCTGTGGGTTTTGTCATTTTATTATATTTTAACGCAAGAACTCAAAGCCACAAAGCACAAACATTCCCCAAATCCAAAAGTCTGTAAATATTCAGAAATATGCTAATCTAGATATTTACAGGCTGCTGCTTTGATTGTTTTCCATTTCTTTCTAACGTACGGAGCTCCATTAAGAGGCTGACAAACTATTTAAACAGCTCAAAGAAATTACTAGTTTTCCCTGCTCTCAATCATCTGTTAATTCTTTTCCTTTTGAAAAGTGCAAAATTTTCTTCTCTACCTGTCAGGCTCTGTGTAATTAATGCTGTCTTCCTGTTCTCCCGGCTCCCACATCTGTTCCTTCCCATCTCTCCATGACACCATTTCCTTTGCAAGTCTGAAAAAAGCCATTATTCCGCTAAAAAGGCAAAAAAGTTCAAACTGGTTTTCATGTGACAGCAGAAACATCAGCTTTTGCTTGACAACTGGTGCATAATTTTCTAAGAAGGGATTTGAACTTGCCGGGGAGCCAGACCGTGCTCCAGCCCCGTTGGGGTCCGTGACGGGGAACGTGGCACCAGCCGCGTCCCTGGAGGTGGGGACGGTGCCCACCCCCCCACCCCCCGCTGCTCACAGCCCTCTCTTCCCGCGAAACCGCGCGTCCGGGGAGAGCGGAGGAGGAAAGCGTTCCCGATCCTGCTGTCGTGGGACAGGAGGGTGCGGGGGAGCGGAAGGGACACTTCACAGCTGATTTTTGAGTTCGGCTGTTGTGGCCCTCCCTGCTGCCACGTAGTCAGCCATGGGGCCTGTCACCTTCTCCGTAGTCAGCCACGGGGCCTGTCACCTTCTCCGTAGTCAGCCACTGAAGGGGCCTGTCACCTTCTTCCCGAAGATTTAGGGAACACCAAAACTGGTATCTTCGTGCACACAGACACGTATCCAACACGGTTAAAAACCTGCCTTGAGTCAGAAATGAAATAAGCTTGACATTCAAAATCTAAAATGAAAGGGCACATCTACATTATAAGAGAAGTCTTTCTGCCATCACTCAAACAAAATTTCTTGCAGGATTTGGTGAAAACATTCGCATTACAGAACCAGATTTCAGCCAGCTTCTAACTGAGTTTCTCTACAGATTATCACAAAGCTTTTTTTTCTTTTTTCTTCCCCTCAGAGACAAAACCAAATGTTAAAAAGGCTAATCTGTAGGTAGGTAATGCAACATTCCTTACACTTAAATACCGTGTGTGTACAGAATAATTAACTCTGATTCTTTTAATAACAGGGTGAGTGCACTTTGAGAAAAGGTAATGCCAGTGGTGGTTGAAGCTTATCAATAGCTAAAAAATATGTCTATTGGCTAAAAGCTACTGTCTATCTGATGGGAGGTTACAGGTTCAATTGGTTTGGATATTTCAGAAGTAAATTCTCTTTTCCTGGGGTTTCAATATGGTTGAGACGTACCCTAAGTTTTAAGAACAGGTGAATATAACATGGTACTGAAAGATAACAGCCTACTGAGAAGGGAGTTAATTTGCTGTATTCTTAAGGTTTTTACTCTTCTTTCAGGTTTATAAATGTAAAACAAACATCCACCGTTTTAGATTTTGCGGCCAGTTGCCATGGTTGTGCCTCTTTTGCATTTTCGCTGTAGAATTGTGCCAGGGAAAGCTGCCACTGCAGAGGCAAGGAGACCAGTCGCAATTTTGGGGGCTGCACTGCCTCACGGCCCCAGCAACATCTCCTTTCTATGAGCTTGCTCACTTTGACCTTCCTGGCCCTGCTTTCTTTTATTCGGGAGTAAGAGGATTTCTAAATTAGCTTTTGCATTTTTATATAATTATAGCCCATGTCTGTTGTGTAGGATTTTCACTTGGCTATAAAATAATGTGAGTTGATGTCAAAATCTCTTGCAGGCTTGAGCTGCAAAACACCGTAAAAAAAGGGTGCTGGGAGTAATTCAAATGTTCATCTTAGAATTAGTAAATAGCGGTGCCTCAGCACAGAAACTGGGGAAAAAGTAAATCCCTGCCTCAGATGTCCTTATTAAACATATTGCTTTCTTCCCACCAAGCCAGTGCATCAGCCAAGGAAATGCTTCATCAGGGAGCGGGAGGCATCAGTGTACCACAGGATTAATGTGGGAAGAACATTGCCAACATGTATTGCGATTTGGGACAAAACCCGCAGAAGCTGAGCAACGATGGGTAATAACAATCCTTCTTTTACAATATCTGTATTAATTTGCTAAAGGCCCAGGGGGCAGGGAGCTGAAGTTTGGAGTTGGTTTCTGCTTTATGCAGCTGAAAGAGGGGTTTTTTAAAAATATATTTTTAAGAAATCCATAAAAAATGAATAATTGCTTTTTATTTTTAATATGGATGTTAAAGATTCAGAGCAGAGCGCCTCTATCTTTATGGATATTGCAGTGAAGAGCTACTTTGGCACTCTGACTTAGATGAAACCCGAAGGCCATTCATTAAGGCAAGGGGTGTCCACAGCCATTTATAGCCGTCGCTTTCCAGTGGGATGGAAAAGGAAAATCTGTTGGCAAGAGCAGGCTTTTCCTTATGTTTTCAGGCTTTTCAATATGTTCTCTGAGTACTTCCAAGTAAAACACTTCCAGACACGTCTGCCAGCAAGCAACAGAAATGAAGTATGATTTCTTTCTGACATGACGATCTTACATCATGGTGGGGGAGCCGGCAGCCCCCAAACCCAAAGTCAGAATCGGAGAGTCAAGCAATATATTTTCATTGACGGTAAAGCAGCTTTGCTGCGAAAGGCTACCCACGTCACCCCCGGGTGCAGACTGACTGACTCGGCTGGAGATGCCCGGCTGGATGCCGGTGTTCGGGGATGCCGAACCCTACGTGCTGAGCCTGGGGTAAGTACCCAGTACCTGCAGCGTCAGGCCATTTCTCCTGCCCCGTGGCTGGAAGCAGGCTGTGATTACGGTGTAGCAGGGTCCGGGCACTGGGCCAGCCTTTGTGGTTTTTCAAAGCCTTAGTGGAAGTCAAAGACTTGATGGACGTTTTACAGTGCATAAGGAACAAGGAAACAGTTTGTTCCATATATGCAGAAAATTAAAACTCATTTTAAAGTCCCTTCCTATTCTAAGATGTATTAATTACTCCTCAGCTAATCCTATGACCTTGGGCCCTTAAAAAAAACCCAAACCAAAAAAAACCCAAGCTTTAAACAGATAGTACCTGATTTCACAATGAATATTCCTCAAATTAGTCTCTCCTGCCTACAAAACAAAAACAATTGGGAAGCTCCTACAGCCAGAAAACTGCCAGCTGGTCATGTGGGTTTGTTGGGTGAATGGTGAGAGGTTTGGTTGTCCTAAACATATTGAGAACACTTCCCTGCATTGGTTCCTTGATTTGTTCTATTAATAAATATAATTCTTACTGATGTGAGCAAAAATAGTAATAAAAGCAGAAGG